>VDFB02109542.1:0-33358 GCA_007258455.2 Sequoia sempervirens
TTGAGAGTGATATGAAGGGGAGGGGGCCAAATGAGCCATGCGTCCGTGGTTGGCCCTGTTAAGTAGAGAATATTAAACTATTCTCGAAACAAAGAGAAGCTCAATAAGGTAATGCACTTTTCAATATAAGAAATGCATCGTTTGAAGCATCAAACCAATATGCAAAGATGAAAGTGCTAACTTTTCACTATGGTGGTAGAAAAATGATTCTTTATACCCTAAATCCATGCTCTGCATCATAATTTGAAGTTGTTTCCATTCCAATGTTCTGAGTTTAGTTTGTTTGTATGGCTTTGTATGAATACCAAATTGTGTTGTGTGTGGATTTGATTTCAAAGCTCTATTTCTTCTATTTTTAGTGGTGACATAACTCTAAAATTTGACTTTTGTGCATAACAGGTTAGTGGAGAAATTGGCACTCACGAAGGGTTTAGAGGCTCGATTGAGATAGATACATGGATATTTGGATCTTGTTGTTGATGGGAGGCTTCGACTTAACCATGAAATTTTGTACCATCTGCGGGTATGCAAAAGTTTCTCTACTTACATTCATTCTTGATCATAAATGTTGTAAATGATATTAATGCTTCAAACTTAAGATTCGTTTCATTGTTATAATTAATGATCAAAATGTTATACTTTGCTATACATTCAAGCATTCTCTTGCCCCCTACCCTTAAGAATCGCAGCGATACACTTAAGACCGAAGAAATAATTCTTGGGGAGACTCAGAACGTCGGTATGAATGCATGACACCATAGCGACATATGATCTATTGGCTATCGGTGAGACTCAGAACATCGATGAGACTGTGTGACACCAAAGTGATATGTAATATTGACTGTCGAAGAGACTCAAGGCGTCGGCAAAACTACATGACGTCTCAGCGGGTGTCTAATAAACATGGAGAATGACCAAATAAAATAATTGCCCGATATTTGAATACGAAGGGATGCAACTTGATTGATCTCTCACTGATGGTACATTTCAACAAATATTTTTTATAAAAAAATTGCATTGTTTTGCTGAAATTTCGACGAACACAACCGACGAATCACCGAAAAGGTTCGACGAAGTTGCTATAGCCGCGACAAAGGCTTCTTCGTAACTCCTTGTCCATTTCATCGTGATTTCGATGAAGTCCATTGATGAATCACAGAAAAGGTCCGATGAAGTTGCTTAGCTGCGACAAAGGCTTCATCGTAACTCCTTGCCCATTTCATCAAAATTTTGATGAACTCCACCGATGAATCATAGAAAAGGTCTGACGAAGTTGCTTAGCTACGACAAAGGCTTCGTCATAACTCCTTGCCCATTTCATCAAAATTTTGACGAACTCCACCGACGAATCACATAAAAGGTCTGATGAAGTTGCTTAGCTGTGACGAAGGCTTCGTCGTAGAAACTTTCCCATTTTGTCGAAATGGCGACGAACTTCTGGTGTCCTTTCGACGCTTCGAAAGAGCCATTATAATTGCATTTTGGTTGTAATTCATCGGTGGATACACGAATTTTTCGTTGATATTCCAACGAACATTTGAGTCATTTTATGATGCCGATGACCGACGAATCTGCGTCGTTATTTCGACGTTTAATTCGTTGTCGGACTTGTGACGAAAAAACAGCGACAAAAATGTTTTCGTCATTTCGTCGCTTTTCCGACAAAGATTTGTCGAACGACCAACGAACGTCCATCAGAAAATGGTGACAAATTCAGTAGTGTCATTTAACCATTTCATAAATCATTAATTTATCCATTTCATTAATCATTAATCTATAATCACTTAAATACATCCATTACACATGCATAATCATTATACTCGTACATTAAATATTTCCATTCATCATCATATTCATATGCATATCTTTTATAAATCCATTAATTCATCCATTTGCATAAATCATTTCACTTTGACCATTTGCATTATTCATCCATTTGCATTAATAATTAAAATACATTCATATATTTCATTAAATAATTTAAATTCATAAATAAACTTCCATGAAATTAGCTCAAAATTGCACATTAAACTCACAAATCATTTCCATGGAATTAGCTCAAAATTGCACATTTTGAGCTTCCAAACATGAATCATGGCATAAATCACTCCACTCATTTCTCATTTCTTATTTTTACATTAGGAATTCATCTATAAAATCCTCCTCCTTCTCACTTTTTGGGATACACATTTTGATACAATTTTTTTTGATTTCACAAATAATTCTTGAATCCAATTCTATATCACCTCTTGTGCTTTTGCTTGTAAAATCTAAGAGAAAATGCAAGATATTGTGGAAGAGGATAACAATGGAGTGAATTTCTTGTGAATGCATATGGGTTTTTTATAGTTTATTTTTTTTATTGCATATGTTTTCATTTTAGAAAAACTTCATTGATGTCATGTTGAAAGGTTGATTTGGGTTTATAGATTTAATCATTTAGCTCTTTCAGTTTTTTAGCAAGCACAGAGGGCAAGGCATCCAATGACTATTCTCTCCTTAACTGAAAACATATCGCTTCAATCAGGTCGCTTCTCCTCCATATCCGGTATTCTGGGGGATAGAGGTCTTGGACTCGATAGGAGGTTATTTCCCTAGTATTGCCTCTCCTTCAACAATTCTTGAATATCTGTGCCTCCTAAGGTTCTTGGTAAAGGCAGGTTGAACAGGTTATGAAACATCTACTTAAGCAACGTCACTAGAAGAAGCAGTTGATGAGGTTTCCAGACTCAAGGCTTCCATTGAAATAATAGGCTCGATTCAAGATCTGTCGATGGAATTTTAGTCACCAAGTATCGAGGCTCGAGTGGGTGGGGTGATATTGGCCCCTCATTAAAAAAAAATCATTTAAAGGCCAAGACGAAAAAAATAGGAGTTGCATCACAACCTGGTTCTGAGCATTCCTTAGGTCAAACATCTATCACAAGGAAAACAACAAATCAAACATATCTAAACAGATTTCCCCTAGATATAGATAGGAAATAAAGGAAGGCTTTATTGAATGGCTTATGATTTCGCTGGGGCTTGATTTAGCTCCCTCATTTCTGTAGGAAGGGCGCCCAAAAAAATTTACTGCTTTGATTAATCTTAAGGAGAGATACTGATCGATTATCAAAAATACAGATCGATTATCCAAACTAACTATAATTCCTGGGGGTTCTAGAAAACCCCTAGAGAAATTCTTAGATCAATTCGAGATAAACTCTATTATTTAGGGTTATCCCTACCCCTATCCCCACACCATTATGGGAAGATAAGAGGGTAGAGGAATGTGATGTCTAAATTCGCCAGGTGTCTCTGTTCATCTGGCCTTATTCAGGTTGGGTGCTTCCCCACCCACAACAACCCCCCCACCCAAGGCCCCCCCACCAGTGAACCCCACCACCCATCGGAAAACCCCACTATCCATATTCACGTAGGGTGGTGGGTGCCTAGGGTGGTGGGGTCTACCCTAGGTAGTGGGGTCTACCTTGGGTGGTGGGGTCTTGATTATTGATTGGATGGCCCTACCCAAGGTGAACCCCATTTTTTCCACCCTTCAGGACTGACCATGAGATGAATAGGTCAGTCCCGAAGGGCAGGTCAGTGGGGTCTGCCTCAAGTCGGTTCTGAAGGGCAGGGTGGTGGGGACTACAGTTCTTTATGGACAGAGAACACACCCGGGGAGTAGTAGTAAGGAGTATGGTTTAATGATAATGGAGAATCGATCTCGGGGAACCTTGGCTAAATTCTCCTTATGTCAGGTGTTCATGTGGAAATCATAGTTCCCCAAGGCCCATAGAATAGTAGGGGCCTCAAGACCCCATCGCCCCACCTATAGAAGAGTGGGGCCCTTGGGAGGGAATTATAGTTAACTATTCCCTCCCTCAACACCCTCCCACCCGCACATACACTCCTTAATCTGGGTATGTGAGATGAGCTAGGATTGGTGGTTATGGATCTTTACCGACAAACCGAAACTAACCCTTACTCTCAATCCGGTAGTGATGATGTGGGCTTAAATGGAACCTTTGGAAACCATGCATCCATGTTGGTTCCGAATTTTGATCGGTGACAGATGTGATTGATGAAGCTTGGGTGGGGGGAGAAGATTAAGCTCCACCTTGGGTCTTGCTTTGTAGGAACTATAGTGGTATTTGTGGATGCTCTGCTACTTGGGCTCACTTTGTTTGGTGAGAACAGAGCGTGAATGAAGGGTTGAATAACCACTGCAACACAAAAGGGGCACCTCCCAACCCCACCATCCATATATTCCTTGGGATTGAGGGATTTGGAGCCAGAGATGGGACTTAGATTCTCCCAAGCTAAGACTTCTTTCTTTGGTTCCCTGGACAAGCACACATCTATATCAAGGATATATAAGGACCTAAGCTATCTAGTTTCATTTTTACTCCCAACCACCCCATACTTTGCTTGTTATGTGGTATAGCCTACGGAATGGGTTTTTCTACTATTGAAGCCTACCCAATTATTCATGAGTAATCGATCAAGACCAACCAAGGAGAAACCAACCATTTGAGGAGTCGAGCTGGAAAGGTACTTATTTTATAATCATTCAAGTATGACTATAGTATCAAAGTAGGGCATGCAAGGAAGGATGGCTAGCAAGGATACCGAACCAAAGAAACTGATCCACACTAACCTATCATGAACCAATCAGTACAAGCTAGCATCACTAATCAAAAACAACCTCATTGTCCATACTTATCATCCAATCGATTCAATCCATTTGAGACTAACCAATGTTGGACACTAATGAATCAGGGGAAGGTTCAAAAATAACCAGGCATTAAGCACCAAACTGAAGTACTTGCTTACTAGATCCCCTTATGGCATATACATCTATGATAGGATAAAGCAACCTAGGTTGATGCGATATAGGTCTTCCCTCAGGCGCTATATGATAAGGAAGAAGTACAAGCAGAGTAGCGAGACAGCAGGTCCACCTATAGTACCTATCATTGTGTCGAGTTGAGTAGCATAGGAGTTTGACATATTCAAGGAGTAGCACGTCGAGTAGCCCTTCCTTCTGTGAAAATAAATCACTCACGGGTATTCTAAGGGGCCCAATACCCCACCATCCAAGGCCCCGAACCCAACATGCCCCCTGGGAGGTAGATTATATTTGTGGGGGGATATAGGAGGCCTGCAAATTCATATATGGTCAGCCCCAAAGTAACCCAACCCCATCGACCAAAGGAAAGTATGGTCAGTGGTTACTTAGGTCGGTACCAGCTTCGCCACTAACTAGGGCTTCTCCCACTAATGAAAAGGGATTCACCTAAATTCTGACCTACCCTTTGAGACCAGGGGGTGGGAGGCTATATAGTTATTAGAGGTACATTATATTCGTGGGAGGATATAGATACACCTTAGGTAGGAATTTAGTGTGAAGCACAGGTCGGTACCAACCCTTCAGGACCGACCTATTCGCCTTATGGTCGATACCAACCCTTCGAAGGGGTGGGAGATAAGCAGGGCCCTTGGGACCATCCCATTCGCCCTTGGGATTGAGGGACAAGAGATATAGGGGCCCTTGGGGCCGACCATATATGACTTTGGAACCAACCTAAGCCAAACCCACCAACCATATTGGCCCAACCCCACTAGTAATTAATCAGTAAATTAATTCAGGATTAATTAACCTACTAGAGTAGGAGAGGCTACAATATGCTAGGATAAGCCTATAATTCCCTCCCACCTAGGAATTATAGTCGGTAGATTATTCTTGTGGGAGGATAGCTGGAGGCCCACCTTAGGTGGGGTCTGCGAATATTAGTGGGGTTCGTCGTTATGAGTGGGAAACTATAGTTCCAGGAATTGGAATGTTCAAGGAGGGAGCAGACTTTAAGGTCATAGAGAACACCTACGCATAGCATAGAAAAGGGACTAGAGGAACTGGAAACTACAAAAAGGAGTGGATTTGATTATGTTTTCTCCCCATGCGCCTTTGGAAGAACACTTATCCTTCCTGTCAATGCCTGATGCATCTATCCGAGCCCACCCTACCTAGAGGTAAAGGGTAAAGATCCCAAAGTGGGATGGGCTAAGGTGTTCAGCACTAAGACAAGGTTGTAAATTTGAATGGCCCCACCCCCTTACCCCTTATAATAGTAGTTGTAGTTGTAGTTTAGCTTACCTTTTTAAACTATAGTAGAGGGTGGGGGGCACAGTACTATAATATCTCATCACCATTCATATTACCATATTATGTATATCTCATCACCTGTATATCTCATCACCAATCGTATTACATATATGACCTATGCTCTTGATCGATGAAAGGGAACTTACTAGAATTATGCCCCATCTGGTCTTTAGAAGAGGAGAGAGAGATTCTCATCAAAAAACCACAAACCACATGTTCGTCTCATTATTACAACCTTCCCTCTTCATGTTCCTGATTTCCAAGAGCTACACACAAATCCTCGGATTCTGATGGTTCTTAACAGCAATGGCCATTTATTCGAGTCCTTGGGTGGCACCATCCAATTTTCAACAAGGTGAAAATTATTGAATGATCTATGTACATGTCCCTGCAGCTTAGATGAGTTTGCTCAGTTATATCATAGTGGCTATCAGTAGTTTTTTGTTCTTGTTGAAAAAACATTCCCTTTTGCCCCGCTTGTCTGGAACTAGTTTGGGAATAGGTGCTTTCCCCACATTATTGACCTTACTAACTAGAGGGTTTTGGGGGAAACCTATGCGGGGCACCTTTCGGGTGTGGGATGCTTGTCTAACCCCTGTATTCATCTCATCCTTCATTTATCTGGGTGCATTGTGCTTCCAAAAGCTCTTTGTCGAACTGGCTTCTATCTCCATTTGTATTGGACTAATCAATACCCCAATCACTAAGTCCCCTATCAACTAGTGGAAACACCGCATCAACCTGGGAGCATTAGCCAATTCAGTACATCAATACATGTTTCCATCCCCATTCCAATCTTGTTCGACTCTGCTAACTCCCCCTTCCAAATTTGTATCTTGCTTGTTTTAGAAATGCATCTTCTAACTCCATCGCCTCTCAAATCTTCATTCATTATGGAAGCTCATTCTTCTCCAAATGAGGGATTTATGTGGGAACTAGCTCCATGATGCCCCCTGGTGCCCAAACCCGATCATATTGTCACTCATTTCACTTTGTGATGATGGGGAAATATAACCCCCCTAGGGACCTATTCAAACTGAAACTATAGTTGGGTGGGAGGGAATTTTAGTTGTGGGGGGCATTATAGTGCGGCTTTTAAGGGGCCTTTCTCACCAACTAAAATTCCCTCAATTTATACCCACCCACCCACCAACTATATCTTTCCACCCACCCAAAAATAGTTGGTGGGCCCCTACAAATAATCTACCTCCTTGTTACATGGGGTCGATCAGGTGGGTGGGAACTATACGGTTCCCCGTAGTTCGAGACTCGACTGAGGAACCACAAATTCAACTAGAATTCCCACCCAACTATAGCCACCCATTCGCAGTGGCCGACCCCACCATCCTACCCTTCGGGACCTAAGGCCAATATGGTCGGCTGCCGATGAAAGGCAGGCCTCAGGTTAGTGGTGTCCGGTAGAACCCACCAACCTAAGGCACCAACCCCACCAACCAAAGGAATCTACCACCACCCAAGCTCGACCACCACCCAAGCTTCTAACCACCTATAAGGCATATAGGGCAGTGGTGAAGCACCTATTCATTGGTGAGCAAAGCTCTTCCAGGTGGTTAGAAGCACCTTAGGTGGGCTTCACCCTAGTCGGTGGGGTCTAGCGGACCCCACCGACCAAGCTCCTAGCCACCCAAGCTTCACTACTACTTGTAAGGCCAAAAAGGAATATAGGTCGGTACCAAGGGCCCCGCCTATCTCCCACCCCTCAGGAATTCCAAGGGTGAATGGGAAATTGGTGGGGTTGGTACCGTGGGGTGGGATATATAGGAGCCCTTGGGACTACCCATATGCCTTACCCACTAACCAAAGGCAAGTATGGTCGATGGGTTACGTGGCTTCGCCACCTACCCGGCACTTCGGGATCAACCTATTTTCCTTAGGTCGGTCCCGAAGGGTATGTCGGTACAGGTCAGTACTAGAGCTTTGCCTAAATTTTTCCCTAGCTTCTAATCACCCTAGCTTTTCCACTAGGGCTTTTCCCACCACAAACCCCACCTAAGGCAGGTATGGTCGGCGGGTTTGGGGCTTTGCGGTCGACCTATTTTCCAACTCTATAGCCTCCTACCCCCTGGTCGCAAAGTGTTGGGAACTTATGAGGATATAGATTTTACCTCTATAGGTCGATCCCAAGGGCCCCACCTATCTCCCACCCCCCAATACCAACCCCACCAACCATAAGACAAATAGGTCAGTCCTGAAGGGTTGGTACCGTTGAACCCATTTTCCCTAGGCTCCACCTACCTACCCTTCGAGACTGACCATATATTCCTTAGGTCAATCTCGGTGAAATCAAGGCTGGTCAGAATTTATGGTTATGCCTTAGGTTGGTTAAAAGCAACTCTATAGCCTCCCACCCACAAGTGGTGGAGCCTTAGTCGGTACCAACCCCATCGGGGGGTGGGAGATAGGAAAGGCCCTTGGGACCATCCCATTCACCCTTGGGACCGACCATGCCCTTCGAGACCGACCTATTCACCTCAGGTCGGTCCCAAAGGGCAGGTGGCGAAGCACCCGAGAAAGAAACCCAAATCAGAATTTAGGGAAAGCCCCTAAGGCATGTATGGTCAGTCCCAACCCACCACCCATGTTCTCCTTTGGTACCATCCAAGCTTTGCTACCGACCAAGCTTTGCTACTAGGTGGTTGGGTTGGGCCCCCACACCTGGTTGGGGGGTAATTATAGTGGTTCTCTAGTAGTCAGTAGATTAAATTTGTGGGAGGCTATAGAGTTGGCATAGCCAGTTCAGTGGTGGCGAAGCACCAGTTCATCGGTGGGCGAAGCCTAGGAATATATGGTCAATCCCAGCTTCACCACCAACCAGGGCTTCACCCACTAGGGCTTAGCCCACCACCCTATTCACCTCTGCAAGTTGGTGGGGTTGGCTTCACTACCGCCAACCCCACCTGGGGGGTGGGAGGATAGCCAGGATACACCTTGGGAACTTAGGAGAATATAGATACGCCTAAGGTCAGAATTTAGCGGAGCCCAGGTCAAAATTTAGCATGAAGTCCAGGTCGGTCAAGGCTTTGCCGAAATTCCTCCCTATGCTTCACTACTGACCAGCCCTGCTTCAGGACCGACCTGAGGAATATATGGTCGATTCTAAAGGGCATGGTTGGCCCTTCGGGCTGGGCAATGGCAGAGCCTAGGCGGTGGGGTTGGGATCGAACTATATGACTTTGAGACTGACCAAAGGAGAGTATGGTTGGTGGATTACTTTGGAACCGACCTTTGGAGAGCATGGATGGTGAGGTTGGGGGCCAACGATGGGGTTGGGGCCCTGAGTGGTGGGGTCTTGGGTGCTTGAGTGGGGGGTTATGTTCAAATTCCCACCCACCACAACTAGAATTCCCAGAACTATAGTTCACTCCCAAGGTGGACCCCACTAATATTTGCAGACCCCACCTAAGGTAAGCCTTTGGCTATCCTCCCACAAGAATAATCTACCGACTACCAGAGAACCATTATAATTCCCCCCCACCCAAGTGGGGGGGCCCGAACCCAAACTACACCTAAGGCCAATATGGTCAGTTGTCGAAGGTAGGCCTTACTCACCAACCATACTCACCTTTGGGCGGTGGGCTTTTCCACTAGGGTTGGGCCAATATGGTCGGTGGGAAAGGCATATATGGTCAGAATTTAGGCGAAGCCCTAGTCAGTGGGGTTTTGCATAGTGGTTGCCCCTGGCTCTACCACCACCCATATTTGTCTTAGGGCAATTCCTTGGTTTCTTGGTTAGTCTTGCTATCTCAAATTATTGAGAATGGTCACCCACCCCCATTTAGGCGCGGGTGCCTCCCTCATTAAAGCCCCTCCTCTACTTTGGATGGAGATTGCTACTCTCGGCCCTTTGTAAGGACCACGTAAGCAACTCCCTCTTCACAGTTGCTTACTACGCTAGCTCGAAAGACTTGGGACTCCCCCCGGCCCTATAGATAGTCCACTTTTTGAGGGGGTGTTCTCTATAATTTCACGGTTTACACTCTCGGGGGCTCTCCATAGGAAAAGAAGGGGGAGTCAAGGGGAACAAGAGGAGTTGTTGCATGAAGGCGACTGCCACCCGTCGGTCCTAGAAAGGACACCAAGGTCATGCCCAATGTCCTCAGGCTTCCCTACCAGGTTCAAGGGAGGACAAGGAGTAAATACGAGGGTAGGAGGTGGAGGGGAGGGAAATCTAGTACTCAACACCGACGAAGGGGAGATTGATCCCCTCGTTGATGAAGATTCCTTTCCAACTAGATGCCAAATCCTAAAGGAGTGCATCGAGACCGCTACAGATTCCCAAGAGGGATTTGCAACCGTTAAACACAATCAAAATAGGCAAATCTTCCTCACCATCTGCATCGACGATGGGGCCTACCTCAACAAAGGGGATGTCATAGAGGAGCTCCAATGTTTGGAGGATGAGTGGGAGTGCAAGAAAAATGTGGAACATGCATTATTCTCCACTTATCGACATAGTTTTCAAGAGCGGCCCTTCTAAAAATTCCAAAATTCTAGTGGTTGGCATACCAAGATAGTGTTTCTTATGACAAGGTGGAAGATTCTATACATAGCATGCTCACTGATCTCGATGAATAGGGCATCAAAATCACTACCAACTATAGGGGAATTAATGTTGCATATAGAATCTTGAGCTCCAATATATAGCACGTTGGATCTCAACCCATCTCTCATCTCTATAGCACATTGGATCTCTACCCATCTCTTATCCCTTGACCTGAGGTGTATCTACATCCTCCCACAAATATAATCTACCTCTCTATGAATAGAGGGGGCCCCATCCCAAAGGGTTTGTATCTCTTAACCTGAGGCAAACCCCACTGACCTCCCTATTACCACCCACCCACCCCGTTGCTTGGTTTCAACAACCGACCATATTGACCTTAGGTCCCGGTGAACCCACCCCACTGACCCATTCACCTTAGGTCCCAAAGGGAAAAAAAGTGCCAGAGATTTCTTTCTCGACCCAAGGTAAAGTAATGCACCAACCATACTCGCCTTTGGTCAGCCCCAAAGTCATATAGGCTAGTCCCAAGGGCCCCGCCTATCTCCCACCCATTGGTCCCAACCCCACCGACTAGCTTTTCTTTCATCGAGACTAACCTATTCACCCAACTCTATAGCCTCCCATCCCCCTTGGTGGTTACTTTGGTACCAACCTATGCTTCGCACTAAATTCTGACCAAGGCTTTTCCCACCACCCGAGAAACATTGCCCTAGCTTTTAACCGCCATCACCCTAGCTTCACCACTATTGAACCAGCTATGCCAACTCTATACCCTCCCATGAATATAATCTACCTCCCTATAGGGGGGCCTAGTAGAAAAGCTTGGATGGTGGCGGAGCCTCGAGCAGTGGGGTTTCCCCTGGGTGGGGGGCCTTGGGTAGGAAAGCAGTGTTGGTAAGGATTCCTCTTCCAATTGGGGGTTTGTATCATGTTTGAAGTTGTGTCTTTGTTGGTTCATTCTTGTCGAAAGAGAGAAGTGGTGTGGTCCTATGCTATAGTTGTTAAGGGATCCTCGTAATAGTAGGTTTCCTCTCCCTAGCCTATAGATTTGTGATGTAATAGGTGACATGAGTGTTTTGTGTGAAAGCAAAAAGGGGCAGGAAGCCCCCTAGGTTCTTCTCTAAGCTCAGGTTTGATGGGTGTAAAGAAAGAGTGGTTGTTGTGAGTGGGTGTGCTTTGTCCAAAACAATACATAACATGAGTTGATACAATAGTGTAAATGGGTCTCGTTGGTTCCCTATGGGTTGAAGGTGGACCAGTAGAGGCCTCCCCTTTGTTGTTAAGTATTGTGCTTCATTTCTTGTCTTCATTCTCTAGGCCCTACCATTCATAGGGGTCCCTATTAAAGGAGATAAGGTGACTCCCCTCCTCACTTTTTGAGACCCCTACTATACATAAGGGATCAATCCCCCAGCTAGATAGTAGTGGCTAGGTCCATAGGGATCAGAAGTGACTCCCCTCGAGGTATGGAGGTAGGGGCCCTCTATAGATGACTTGTTGATCTCTGAAAAGGGCCAATTATCCAACAGCATGGGGGAAGCCTTCGGATCATGATACTTTGGGATTAGGCTATCCACCTCCTTCATTTTTCTGAAGGCTCTTTATGACTTCTCAATTTTTGAGTTCCCCTAATATCTATAGGGCCCAAGAACCAGTGCAAGGAATTTTTTTGTTTCATACAACATTGTCTACATGTTTTAGAAAGGAAAGTTCTTCTGTTGATCCCATTTGGTTTGGTGAGTTGCTTTGTGTCATAACTGTGGTCTTTCCACTCCACTCTAGGGCAGTAGGATTTGGAGTAGTGTTTGAAATACTTCCATATGATGTCCAAGTAGGCCCTACTCTCTATAGGATTCTTTCTGGGTCAACGTATCATAAAGAGCTTCAAATGGGTGAAGATTGGGGCGCTCGGCTGGTTCTGGAAATAAATCTTGTTGGGCCGGATCAAATCAGTTTCTTGTCACAACCACAAATGGCTGGTTTTGGCAGAATACTTGCAATCGAATTTAGGTGTGTCATCTATGCTCCTACTCTAGATTCATATGAGAAGGTGAAATCTTGGCTCTATCAATGTTGGCTTTCGAGCTCGGCTAGATAGTAGGGCCTAAGGAAACTCCTCAAAATAGTAAGGTGGTTGACTAGATCCAAAGCCTCAAAAAACACTTGAATCATGGGAGAGCTATGGTAGGAAGGCGCTCAACCAAATACATGCACCCTCCCTTCTTGACCTATCCTTTATACACATATTTCTAATGCATGAATTCTAGGTTGACTCTTAAGAGTCTTTTGGAATGTTCAGTGCTCTAGAAAATGTTTCCCTATTGGGGCACCCTACCCCTTCCTAAAGTCAAAACTAATAAGGAGAATATGGTTGGTGGGTAAGGCATATAGGTCGATGAGGTTGGTGGCCCCCACCCCTTTATCAATATAGTAATATTAGTGTGTCTAGGAGAGTGTTTGCCCCTGGTATGGTAGGGAATCTTTGCCTGACAAGTTTGTTAGATCACTAGTTGGGAAAATGTTTGGTGCCCCTAGGCTAAGTGACAGGTTCCCCTGGGGATCACTGGTGGAGTGGACTATAGAATCAATAGGTCATCTATTCACCTATAGATAGTAGGGTTGGGTTTCCCTAGTAAACTAAGGGAGAAGTTTCGGGTTGAGGTTCAGCTTCTAGGCTCAAGGGTGACCTGGAAAGGTACAATATCTCCTCTGGTCTAGTTGCAGGGAAAACTCAACCGACCATATATGCCTTACCCACCGACTGAGGCTCTACCACCACCCATAAGGCATATAGGGCGGTAGGCAGAGCCACCAGTTCATCGGTGGGAAGAGCTAAGTAACCCACCGACCATACTCACCTTTGGTCAGTCCCAACTTTGGTTTTTTTTCCCTTCGAGACCTAAGGACATATGGTCAACTGCTGATGAAAGGCAGGAAATAGGGTGGGTGGGTGGAAATGGGGAGGTTGGTGGGGTCCACCTTAAGTCAAAATTTAGCGTGAAGAGCATGACGGTACCAGGGCTTCACCTAAATTTTTCCCTACGCTTCGCTACTGCCAACCCTAAATTCTGACCTACCCTTCGGGACCAACCTGGGGCATATCTATATCCTCCCACCCCCCCCCGGTGAACCTGAAGGGCATGGTTGGTTGCAAAGCATTGGGAACTTAGGAGGATATAGATACGACTTAGGGTGGGTGGAGCCTGGGCGATGAGGTTGGGACCGCGAGGGTTGGGACTGA
The DNA here is from genome assembly GCA_007258455.2 of Sequoia sempervirens. Classification (NCBI taxonomy): domain Eukaryota; kingdom Viridiplantae; phylum Streptophyta; class Pinopsida; order Cupressales; family Cupressaceae; genus Sequoia; species Sequoia sempervirens. Next base: position 13,915 of record VDFB02109542.1, read on the forward strand.
CCTATATGCCTTAGGTTTTCTTGGGTGGTGGAGAAACGCCAATTCATCGATGGGAAAATCCTTGGATGGTGGGGTTGGCCATTATAGTTACTAGATAGGAAGGAATGGTAATGAATGGGTCACTTTTCCAGTCATACTAAATGAATGAATGATGGGGAAATGGGGGTTCATATTGAGATACAAAGCACACATTTCTAATGCATGAATTCTAGGCTAACTCTTAAGAGTCTCTTGGAATGTTGAGTGCTCTAGAAAAGGTTTCCCTTTCGAGGTGCCCTACCCCTTCCTAAAGTCAAAACTAATAAGGAGAATATGGTCGGTGGGTAAGGCATATAGGTCGGTGAGGTTGGTGGCCCCCACCCCTTTATCAATATAGTAATATTAGTGTGTCTAGGAGAGTGTTTTCCCCTGGTATGGTAGGGAATCTTTGCCCAACGAGTTTGTTAGATCACTAGTTGGGGAAATGGTTGTGCCCCTGGGGGTCACTGGTGCAATGGCCTATAGAATCAATAGGGTGTCTATTCACCTATAGATAGTAGGGCTGGGGTTCCTTGGTAAAGTAAGGGAGGAGTTTCAGGTTGGGGTTCAGCTTCTAGGCTCAAGGGTGACCTAGAAAGGTGCAATATCTCCTCTGGTCCAGTTGCGGGGAAAACTCCACTGACCATATATGCCTTAACCATCGACTAAGGCTCTACCACCACCCATAAGGCATATAGGGCAGTAGGCAAAGCCACCAGTTCATCAGTGGGCGGAGCTAAGTAACCCACCAACCATACTCACCTTTGGTCAATCCTAGCTTTGCTTTTTTTCCCTTTGGGACCTAAGGACATATGGTCGGTTTCCAATGAAAGGCAGGAAATAGGGTGGGTGGGTGGCAATAGGGAGGTTGGTGGGGTCCACCTTAGGTCAAAATTTAGTGCAAAGAGCATGTCGATACTAGGGCTTCACCTAAATTTTTCCCTATGCTTTGCTACTACCAACCCTAAATTCTGACCTACCCTTTTGGACCGACCTAAGGCGTATCTATATCCTCCCACCCCCCCAGGTGAACCCGAAGGGCATGGTTGGTTGCAAAGCATTGGGAACTTAGGAGGATATAGATACGCCTTAGGGTGGGTGGAGCCTGGGCGATGGGGTTGGGACCGTGAGGGTTGGGACCGACCTACATGCCTTAGGTTTTCTTAGGTGGTGGAGAAGCTCCAATTCATTGGTGGGCGCAGCCTTGGATGGTGGGGTTGGCCATTATAGTTACTAGATAGGAAGGAAGGGTAATGAATGGGTCACTTTTCCAATCATACTAAATGAATGAATGATGGGGCAATGGGGGTTCATATTGAGATACAAAGCACACATGAGTTTTCATTTTTTATTATTGTGGTGGGACACGAGTTCTCCCCATTCTATAGTTGGTAATCCAAATCACGGACCACTATTGAAACAGGGGCAAGGGCATCTATTTATAGGTACTCGTTATGCCCGCTTCCCCATGATTACCAAGGTGTCACACCCACCCAAATATATGTGGGGGAAAGAATGCCACTTTAGTAATCTCATTTGGAAAGTGCTACAGTAGATCAATTCATTTCTGGACTGTCTTGTGCAATATGAATTGTCAACCCCGGGAAAGGAGCTCATTGCAGCCATCATTTCAAACACCTTCCAATTCTCACCAATACGCTGAGTGTTTATCCCCAAACCAAGGAAACCTGGAAAGCTACAGCCCATAACTATGCCACACCCCAATCATATTGTTGTTATGGACGCTATCTGCTCAATTCTGAACATGTTCATAGAGATCTTTTCAGATTGTTCACATGGGTTCAAAAAAAGGGCATGGTGTGCATAATTTTTCTAGTGCTATGGAGAGTTGGGGACGTATCAAAGCAGTTATTTTGGTAGATATCATCAGTTACTTCGACAACATTCCACATGTCAGGATGATTGAGTCCCTAGAACAATATATTGACGATCCCTCGCTCATTGGCCTTGTCCACAACTTAATGATCGCAGATATTTTTGACCAAGAGGGAAGGAACTACATCTTCACTTCGAAAGGAATATCCCAAGGGAGCCTAGTTTCCCCTGTACGGATGAATATCTTCTTGCACAAGGGCTTTGACAAAGAAATGATGCAGTTTCAAGAACAACATTTCCCTTGTGTCCACTATCTTCGCTATGCCAATGATATCTTCATTGGCCTCAAGCCTAGATTTTCAATCCCCCCCATCACATTGTATCCTATATCCAAGAGTGCATGAGTGAAATTGGGTTGGTCCTAAAGGTGGAAACATTTGAGAGGGGGTAGTAGTTCCAAAAAATCCCTTGGTATTCTTGTTGAGATCGGGCAGGAGGGCTCGCTTGGGCTCATAGCTCCCCTCGACCACATGTCTTTCAAGATGTGGACCACGCTCTCACCTCTCAACCAACCTCCCACATCTACCACCCCTAGCAATAGTAGTAGTAGTAGTAGTAAAAGTAGTAGTATTAGTAGTAGTAATAGTAGTAGTAGTAGTAGTAGTAATAGTAGTAGTAGGGCACTGGAGGAGCCTCTCCTCATCGCGTCCTTCGAAAACAAAGTTGTAGCCTACATGGCCGCATATATCTTTGTGCATAATGTGTGCACTCTAAAGTGATTTATTGCACGGCAGATGCGCTTCTAGGTTCAGTGGCATCTCACTCACCTCAAACGAAATCTAGTAAGGGAGGCATCTAAGACACACGACGGCACGCAGTTCCCCGGTGCGAAGATGTGATTGGACCAAATATTTGGGAGCTTTGCCCGAACATACAAGATGAGAAGGTGTCATTACTATGGGGTCACTGGCTCAAGAAATCAAGATGTGTGGGTCTACTTCAGAGGGATAGAAGGGGGTGCAATCCCCTCCCTACCCTCTGAGTTGTTGACCTCACTTTTCTATTGTGGGATAGAATGGAACTCAGCATTATTTATTTGCAGTGGCGAACATTAACATAATGAAGAGCATGTAGATAACCAACAAAGGTTGGCTTTGTTGCAAACCCCACCAAGGGGTGAGAGGCTATAGAGTTGGTGAATAGGTCGGTCCTAAAGGGTTGGGTGGTGGGGCACATACTTTTAGAACTTTCTCATAGTTTGGGGCCCAATAGTTGATTCTATATGTAACATGCCTAAACCTTATTCAACCAACCCCCCTAAGGCACCAACCCCACTACCCCGCCTATAGAAGAGTAAGGGCCAATGAACCTTAGGTTGGTCCTGAATAGTTGGGTGCGGGGAGTTATAGCTTATTTTAGTTGTTGCATTCTATCCTACTATGGATGGGAGGGTAGGGGAAATGGATGTCGATGGGAGGGTAGGACTAGCTATCGGATGCAACTAATTTCTCTCTTTCCTATTCTCGAAAGGCTCTCCACTCCTGGTTAGCAGTAATGAACTAGTTAGGTAGCTAGCTTACTTTCTTGAACTCCCAGGTGAAGAAGTGATGGGAGGCAAGACATCCAAATGAAAGCATGCTCAAAATCATTGATAGTTGGATGGATAGAGAGATTGAAGGAAGGTGGGAAGAAAGAAAGAAAGGGCAAGAATGGTACCCTTATTCGGCTTCCTCGGTAGAGAGATCGATTGTGAACTCCCTACTAGGGGTGATGAGGGATGGAATTAAAAATTTCAGGATGGTAATATAGATTGAGTTGAAAATGGTAGAATTGGTTTCTTTCTAGTTGGATTGACCTGGTTATCATTCCTGATGAACCCCTGCTAACATTAGTCTAACTAGAAGGCAGGACCCCATTGACTAGAATATAACCACCATTATAGCTAACAATGGTAGCATTAGACTAATCAGAGAGGTATCTCCTCCAACTAATTTCTAATCGATAGCTCAAGAATTAATGTTTCCTTCCCTCACCCCCGGAGAACTAGGAGTTCAAGAAATTATTCTCTAGGGGATAGAGAAAGCTACTCCTTTCTTTCCTCTGACTATAGTTCCTACCGACAAAGAATTCAAATAGTCAATTTGGGGTAGAATTGGTTTCTTTCCTGCTAAAAAGGGTGGGAGGCAAGACAGATGACTAGATTCTCTTTTTAGCTAGAATCCATCCGAGCATAGGAGGCAAGATGTTTATTTGTAGCTAGTGGGTAACCTTTGCATGCATTCATGAACAATTCATTCACTATTGGAGGGATAGGATGGGAGGAATAGATAGTAGGAAGGCACAGTCGAACCCCAACCAACATGGGCCTATTCAATTGGGTGAAAAAGGATGGCCCCAAGCAAGGATGGACTTTCTTTAGCTACCACAGCTATCTCTAGTCTAACTACCAGCCAGCCTTCACCCCCTCCCACAACTATGGCCCCAAGAAGCAACTATTTATAGTTTGCAATTGAGAGCTCCTCTCCCACCTTAGTTAGAAGGAAGGAAGTAGTTGAGAAAGATGGTAATAGCTCCGAAAGGAAGGTTGGATCCTATTTTCAACCTGAGGGCAAGAACAAATAGAAGAAGGAGCCCTAGGCAAGTTGGACCCTTGCCCTCAGCCCCAGATGGAAGTAACAAGCTCAATTCCCCATACAACTATAATCAGAAATTAGGACCGGTGGAACTATTTGAATTCTCCTGGAACTCTTTCTCGAAGGATTGTTTGGCTCTAGAGCAGGGAGTAGATAATGAACGACATCTAATCAGGGAGTTCTAGATGAGGGAGGTAGGAAGTTATAGCCCTAATTTGCATCAGGGAGTTCAAGCCCAAGTTCAAGTTATAGCCCTCATAGGGTGATCCCTCTTCTTTAGCATCTAATCAAGGAGTTCTAGCTCTCTCTTTTTGTGATCGCTCATCTACGTAATATAATTGAATGGATAATTTTAGGTGTGAAGGAACATGTTGTCATTGATGGTTGCTCATCCATCCTAGCTAGAAAGAAAGAGAGGGAGTGTTCAGGTTAGTCACTTCCATTCAACCTAAGGTGAAGCCAAGTCCTTCAGTAGGGAGTTCAAGAAAGTATTTTGGATGGAGCTCTAGAAGTAGATGGACTTCAGCAACTACTATCCACATTGGTTAGGTCCCAAAGGAGTGAGCAGAAGAGAAGTCAACTAAAGGGGTGGGAACCTAGGAGGACATAGGAAGTTGTTGGGTGGGAGCGAAACAACATCTAATCCAACAATAGCATCGTTTCCTATTGCTGCCATAGATGGCTAGTTATAGTTTGTTGGTTGGATAGGAGGGATAGCTCCAAAATTTTGATCTATCTAATTGGAAGAGAAGTTGCTCGCATAGGAAGAGAAGTTGGGATTATTTAGTGAAGTTATTAGTTTCTCCATCCTGAACTGTTGGAGCTATTGGTTCTCCATCCGTTAACATGAGTAGTTTCATTCACCCTCAGTTACCCACCTAGCTTCATTGGATTGTTACCTGGGGGTGCGAGACAGGGCAAGGAGCTTAACCATTTTTAAGAGAGCGAACGAGAAAAATTTCTCAAAGATAAATGTTACCAAGGGCTTCATTCACCCCTGGCTTTCATTTTCATTGGATTTTTCTCCCCCCAACTACAATACCACTCATCAAGATAGTTCTATAATGTCAATACTGGTTGAGGCAAGAACTTATTCCCCTCCCTAGTTTGGATAGTTCATCCCTTGTTTGGAAGGAAGGTTACCCGGCTCAAGTCCATCCTTCACAACTCCACCGGTGCCACCCTAAGGCCTACCTTCAGCACCTAAGGCCAATATGGCCAGTTGCTGAAGGCAGGCCTTAGGTAGGGTTTTCCCATGTTTGGAAGGAAGGAATTCAACTAGTTCAATTCAACAACAACTATAGGAGGGAAACCAGAAGTAGATTGTTTGGCTGCTTCATTCACCCTCGATTGGGTCGATCCAACCAAGTTAGTAGGGAATCATAGCCGAGGGTAAGGACAAGAGATGTTTTATAAACAATACTGGATGTAATACAGTCTCGTCTTGGCTATAGTAAGAAGCTTCAAGTAAGATCTCATCCCAAGTTAGGTTTAGTTGAGCTCACCTCTTTGAAAGGTAGGCCAATAAGACGAATCAGAGAATAAACTAGTAACCAGTTTACTGGTATGCCATATTCCCTACATAACCTACCATTCCCTACCAACAATGTCATTTCTAGGGCTCCCATGATTAAGATTCTTACTGCTCCCCTATGATTGAGATTCTTACTGCTCCTCCCATCCTACCCATCCTATCCTACTCCTACCCTTCATAAGGTGCCACCCGAGCTTCACTTACCACCTAGGGCTCCTTTCTCAGGCCTTCCTTCAACACCAACCATATTGTCCATAGGTGGGGTTAGGGATTTTCTACCACCAAGGGCCCCTATATATCCCACTCCTCGGTACCAAGGGTGAATAGGTCAGTACCAACCCCACCTAAGGCTCGCCTTCGGTAGACAACCATATTGGCCAACTCTATAGCCTCCCACCCCCACCTGTCAAAGGCAGGCCCTTGGTACCAATCTAAGGAATATATGGTCAATCTTGAAGGGCTAGCACTCCCAACCTATGCTTCATGGCTGACCTATTTTCTAACTTTCTAGCCTACCCCCCCCCCCATCACGAAGCACTAGGTGGGAGGATATAGATATGCCTTAGGTTGGTGGTAGAGCCTAGGTTGAGAATGGAAAAGTGCACCCCATATGGTAATATTGTTGGATGGGAGAATTAAAAAGGTAGCTCTCCATACCAGTTTCAATGAGACCCATACAACTGAAGGAAGTAAGGTCAACGAGAGTTAATTTTCCTCCTTATTATAGTTTTTGGGAGGGAAGATAACTATAGCAGAGGTATGGGTGGTTTCCTTACTGGGGTGTGGGAGGACAAAGACCAAAGCTAACTACCCTGATTGACTAAAGTTTTAGATCCTGATAGTGAGATCCCAGTAGTTATATTGTTCCCATAGCTACTTAACTCCCTCTCGTGCAGGGGTGAAGGATTGCATGCGAAGGAAGTAGATTTATTGTTTGGCTTGTTAAGCAAAATAGATTGATTATTTGGCTATTGCTTGTTCCACTTCATTGAAGTGGGGATTATTCTCTAATCCTTGCATGTGAAGAGAATTTGGGTTGTTGAAGGCCCAAAGAGGAAGAAAGAGACCACCTACACCCCCTAATCAGAATTCAAACGACTGTCCCTAGATGGAAAAATTAACGAGGTTGGGAGGATGAGACAGATGGGAGTACAACTATAGATAGCAGGAAGGAAGGTGCCCAAAATGAGTTAACGAGAAAGAAGGAATTCAATAACATTGGATCGTTTAGCTCCCTCAGGACAGGAAACAAAGAAAGTCTTGTCCTCAATGTAAAGGATGACTGATAGGCAATCGGATAGGAGGGAATGTGCCAGATTTAATGAGAATTCCAGGCTATCCAGGTGACAGAACTAGACTCTAGTGTCAAAGAGGGGGTGTTCAGTTCAGGCTGACCATTACTCATCCCCTTCTATAACTATTCACTCATCAGGCCCTGGTGGGAGTTCACCAAGACAGTATGTTTCTTTGTCCAATGCATCTGTTGTTCCCATCCATAATAAGATAGAATTCTCCTCCTTATTATACAATTAGAAGGAATTCAACTAGTTGGGACTCAATCAAGCATGAGCCACCTTCTATTAGTCAAGATCAACTACCCTATCTAAACAATAGTTGATTAATTTGGCCGATAATGGGGTTACCATCTCCTTCATTGCCACTGAGGGTGTATTAGCTCACTTTCTCCAAGAAGGAAAGAACTATGGAGAACAAGAGGCTAATTCAGTATGGTTTTTAGCTCGAGGGACCTAACTACTTGGGGTTGAACTCCCTCCCTAAAGACAAGGACCCTCCCTGAAGGTGGTGGCTACTCTACCAACCCCACCAACCCACCCGACAGGTTAACAAGAACAACTGTTCTTCATGCCACTAGGGCTTCTTTCTCAAGTGCATCTTTATATCCTCCCACAAATGGCCTCTACCGACTATAATTCTTAATTAATTAGTCAATTAATTGGTTAAAAGGTGAATGGGTTCATCGAAAGGTGAATGGGTTCATCAAAATAAGTCAATTAATTTAGGATTAATTAACCTACTAGAGTAAGAGCTAGAATATGCTAGAATAAGGGGACCCGGGAATGGTGAAGCGCAAGTTGGTTAGAAGTGAAGGTTAGAATTTAGCGAAGCGTAGGTCAGAATTTAGGTGAAACCCTAGTCGGTAACAAAGCTTTCGAACTCTTTATCAAAGGAAGGATGTGGGATTGTTCACCTAAATCAGGGGTGGGGTAGGAGGAAAGTATTCTCTAGAGCACACCCTCGATAGGCAATAGGATAGACAATAGGATAGGAGGGAATGTGTTAGCTATAATGAGAATTCTTGACTATCTGAGGGGGAAGGTAAATGACACTTCCATTCTCTCGCAAGAACTCATTCATGTGGGTGGATGGGACTTTCTAGTAGTTTAGTTAGGATGTCCCCAGACAAAGCTAGATCAAGTTGGGGACTCGATAATGAAGCGCCCACTAACCAGCCCTACTTCAGAACCTATCGTTCAAGTTCATTTGAGGGAGGAAACTTAGGAGGATATAGTTCAGTGAGGTAGATTATATTCGTGGGAGGATATAGATACGCCTTTGTGTCCATGGCGTTATAGGAAAATGGGTCAATCTCAATGAAAGTAAGGTTGGGCGGTCTTCACCGAAGTGTTGGGCAAGGAAAACTTTCTATCGTGGGGTGATACCTCCCTAACTATTCTTAACAAATTGATTTCTAGGATTGATGTTATCTATATTCCACTCCCTAACAACTAATTTCTAATCATAAATCAGAAGGAAGCAACATAATGATGGATGGCCCAACAACTAATCTTGTTATTAGGTCCCTCGGTAGTCTAATAATGAGTTAACAATTGCCAATTTGAGGACCATACAACTATAATACCCATGCAGGGGTGGAGAGCCTAATGAACCTATCCTCCCTATAGGTGAGATAATAAATAATAGCTTCCATCCTGAACCCCTGCTAGATGCTAGTGGACAGCAGGTTGAGAAATCAATAGATACCTTTGATCGTTCTAACCAAAGGTCCCTACTCTCCGGAGGGAGCAAAGAAAAGATTGTAGAAGGCAGGAACTTCTAGAAGGCAGGTTTGAAAGAACTTCTAGGTGGCGAGAAGTTAACAAATTGATTTCTATCTGAAAGGACATCCAAAGTTTCTATGGCTGGTAGATTCATTGTCCTTTCCTGTCCGCTCGAGAAGTTTCAATGCTCAAGTTCAATCGGTCCTTCATTCACCCTCGGTCCTTCATTCACTCCTTTGTTGCCTTATTCTAGTTGTTCATTCAACCGATATACACTTGGAGCCTTCACCTCCTATAGGCAGGTAATGGGCTTCACCCTTTGGAAGGAGTAGCTCCTCAGCCATACTAAATTAACGAGGAGGGAGCACCATCTAGAGCATGTTACGTATATAGTCAACACCAGATTATCTATGTAACATGGGTGGCAGTTAACTAGTCTACTCCCAACCTAAGGCCAATATGGTTGGTGGCTAAGGCATATATGGTTGGTCCTGATGAAAGTAGGGTTGGTATTTAGGTGGGGTTGGGGTGTAGGAAAGAATTATTGATAGTTGAACCTATCTCCCAACAACTATAGGAGGGGAATTCTCCTCGAAGAAGAGCTAGACCGAATGAAAGCATGCTCTGGTAATAGTAGAAAACATTGATGCTCTGACATTGGATGGCTAGATTGGTGCTCTGGCAACTAACACTACCATTATTGATGCTTTCTCAAATAGATGGGTTGATGCTCGAATAGATCCTTCATCCCCCAACCCATGGTATCAAGTTCTTGAATTCCTTTCGAATGAAAGCATGCTCCGGAATGGCAAGAAAGAAAGAAATTATAGCCAAAGGAAAGAAAGATGCTAACATGCCTACACCGGTGTAGAGGATTCTCCTAAACTTCTATTTTGTGAAAAAGGTTGAACAACTATAATAAGGGAATTTGGTTTCTTGAAGAAAATAAATCTCTCTCTACCAGCAAGTAAACAACTAATCCCCTATTAGCTCCTCATTTAGATTGATGCTTGGCAAACAACTGTCTTTCCTAGGCCATCCTTCACCAGGGGTATACTATGGGAAGACTAGCTATTAGAAATAAACCCTAATTTATGAATTCCTTGTTGGTAGGAAATAAAGAAACTATAGCTCCTTGTCGACAAGAACTATATTGGTGAACTTTGGAGTTAAATATTTGAATTCTCCTCATTAGGCTCCGTGCCAAAGAACAATCGGGGGTGAAGGAGAGAACAGGTAACTGGTTGAACTAGTCTTCCTTCCAAATGAAATCATGCTCAACTATTCATCCCTTGTAGGAACTTCAGCTCGACTAGTTGGATTCCTTGGGCAAGAGTGGAAATGGCAGGCTTCACCCTAGGCTAGAGAAAACTAGTGAATGGATGGTAGGGAGGGAGGATTAGGCTACTATCGGCACAACCGAGTGGAGCCCATCCTCATCCTCAAAGCTATTCATTGGAATCTATGGCATATTCTTGAAGGCCAATATAATGTATAGATAGTTGCATTAGTAAATAGTTGAGGAAGAGCTAAATAGTTAATCTCAATCTCACCCAATAAACTGAACACCTTCTATTTCTTGATCTCGACTTCGGCACCACAAAAAGGAATCTTAGGCTAGGCTAGCATCCTCTAATCACTATAGTTGATTCCTAAGATGTAGGATGGATGATGGAGAAGCCTACCCGCACCCCCGCTCGGTGAAGGATGAGCCAATCTTAGAGATAACGAGGAAGGGAGTTTATTGCCTGGGGATTGATATCTTAACCAGCGAGGAGAGCTAGCAAAGAGAAAGCTAGATTTAATACCTACTGATTAAATGAGGGAGGCCACCACCTTCAGGGACCTTTTGGCTTGCCCTCACCTTTCTCACCAAACTCGATTGGTCAGAGGGTTATTGAAAGCCAAACTACATTAGGGAAGTTTCTCTAGAAAATGTAGCTACTGCATAGGCCAGAGGACAGACTCAAGTAGTAGCAGAGACTCCTCATTTTCCTTTAGCCGAACAATAAAAAACACATTATAGAACTCTCAGTGGCCATGTTACGTATATAAGGCTATCCAGTAGTTGAGGATATAGTAAGATTAATTTTCTACATAACATCTAGAATTCCCTGTAATCTGTTAGGAGGCCCTTGAGAATGTTAGGCCAGGGGAAAACCCCATTCTTTCCGCCCTTCGAGACCAACCAACCCTTCGAGACTGACCAAAGATGAATAGGTTAGTCCTGAAGGGCAGGTCGGTGGGATCCACCTTAGATCGGTCCTGAAGGGTAGGGTGGAGACAACTCGAATGTTAGAAATTATTTCTAATGGCTGGGCAGACAGCATAACTCCAGCGTTCTTCATTTTGGCGAGTGCATCGATGCTTGGTTGCTTGCTTCCAATGAGGGAGTAGCTATCTTGAAGTAGCACATGTCGATTGAGTTTCTAAACCACCTTCTTTTTCTTGCCTCCCACCGGGTCAACTAATCAACTATCATTTCTTTGAGGGTGAAGCTATGTTCTGTTAATAGGAAAGAAACCTCCATATCGGATGCTCGTGGGTGGAAGGAAGAAAATGAAAGCATGCTCTTCATTCAGCGCTACTATTTTTGTTGTCGGTTGAGTCTTCCCTTCCCTAAAACTGCAATATGGAGCCTCCTCTCTAGATTTTTATAGATGGATAGAGACTATTTACCCAAGGATGGATAGAGACTAACTACCAAGGGTGAGGATGGAGACTTAAGCTACCTACCATCAGGGATGAACCGAGGGTGAGGGCAAGGAGTTAAGTTTCCTACCATCAATTTGAACTAATTTGGATGCTAACTCTTTCTAGTGGTTAGTCTAACTAACTTTCTACCAGTTGGAATGGCACTCCCAAGGGCCCCTATATCTCCTAGCCCCCAGTACCAAGGGTGAATAGGTCGGTACCAACCCCACCTAAGGCCTAACTTCGACAGCCGACCATATTGGCCAACTCTATAGCCTCCCACCCCCCTATCGAAGGTAGGCCCCTAGTACAGTGGGTTGGGATATTTTCGCTTGATACCATCCTATTCACCCTTGGCATTCCCAACCAGCCCTACTTCAAGACCAACCTATTCGCCTCAAGTTGGTCTTGAAGGGCACTACTTTCTCCGAGTATGCTACTAGATATGGACCTATAGGATCTATTGTTGCTATTCCTACCCATCGGTAGCTATGGTTTCAAAGGGTGGGGGGTTGCCACAGGTTCTCTTTCCAAAATCTGGACTTTTGAACAATCCTATCTTTCTATAGGGATGGGCCTAAATAGGGTACCTTTCCTCCACAAACCCCACCGACCTATTGGCCTTGGGGTGGGAGGATATAGATACACTTTAGGTTGAGCTCATTAGGAAGGGTAGTTTGGAGCAAAGGAGGGAGGGGAAGTTATAATCGAAGCTATCCAGCCAACAAACTAGAACTAGCCCAAATGTAGGTGTAGTGGTAACTAGTTCTCCAGAAAATCAATATCCGCATCTAAAATTCTTTCTTGATTAGCATCTCCAACAGGTAGTCTAGTAAATTTCCCTATCTAGAAAGCTTTGACCATACATTGGGATGGGTGGGAGATATAGCAGGTGTTGAACTAGTTGAATTATTGGTAGTCCTTCATTACCCCCGACCAAGGAAAGGACCCTCCCTATAGGATGGTAGAAAGATAGTTGATGAGCTAGGAGATCTCTTCATGATCGAGATTGAGGGGTCCTTTTCTCTTTTCCTTCCTCCTTATAGCCTCCACCTTTGATAGAGCTCTATGCCTCACCCCCAGTTAGGGGTCCACTGCACTACCCATCGATTGAACAACTAGTTGAATTCTCGATAGTCATATGGGCCTAAACTACTAAAAACTTTCTTTTGGGGGTGAAGGATGGCTTCCATCCCATAGAGTTAGGACAAGAAGTTAAGGTACCAGGATCATGAACAGTGCCTAACTATCATCCACCCACCTGGTATTAATTAGCTTGTGGCGAATAGGAGAATTAATCAGTTCATTAATGTGCTTGCTAGTATAAGCTAGAGGTTGAAATTACCTATAGGTAGATTATTCAAGCCAATGGGAATTTAGCTTTGGCTTTCCTTCCCACACCAGGGGTGAAGAATGGCTTGAAATTCAAAGAAAGTCTAGCTGATGTGACTGGAAAATGAGCCCACTTTATTGCCTACGGGTGAAGTCCTACCGAGGGTGAAGATGGACCCCTCTAACCCAAATTTCTTTCCTAGGGGTGGGAGGAACTATAGTTGATTGTCTCATTCAAGCATGGAGATTGGATAATAGAGGATAAAGGCCCATAACTTCTTAATGGCACCCCCAGGGAATTGTAGTCTATGAGAAATTCCCTCCTTGAGTTCACCAAGACAATTTGTTCCCATCTAGGAGTTCACCAAGGAGTAGAAAATGTGGGAAGTTAGTGAACTCCCTCCCTGGGGTTTTCAGTTCCAGAGCTGGATGTATTGTCAGAAGGCAGGGGGAAACTAGAATCCCATCTCGGAGGAAGGACCCCATTCTACTCTCTTCATTTTATTAGTCTCGCCTACCCTCTTCATTTTCCTTAGCTCCAGCAGTGAAGTCCTTAGCTTTGGCCTTAGCTCTAGAAGTGACCTTTTTCAACTCAATGAGGAGAATTCATTGTAACTATAATAAGGGAGGGAATTACCTCAGCCTATAGTGAGACAACTAGAATCTCACCACCTATCTGGGATGGGTTAGGAGAGATAGTTTAATCAAGGTCAAGAAAGTATTCTCATGTAGGATCGATTTCAGTGGCCCTATGGGAAGGGATTTTGACAAAAGTATTCTCCGTCAAGCGTGTTGGGGTGAAGGCTGCTAAACAGACCTCTAGTTTGGGCATTGTTCGGGGGCTCCTACTATGGATAGTTCAGGTAGGAGCTTTGATGTAGTAGGCAGTCTCGGCAAGAGTCCTGAACCGAGGGTGAGGATAGGAATTGATTGTTGAGATAGCTGGGGAGGAGCCATCTGGAAGGAAGGAAGTCTATTTCTTGTTTGGTTGTATAGTTATCTCACCCTTGATTGATTTTTATACACCCTCGGTCAAGATGAAAGCTTGCGACACCCCAACAAGGGATGGAGTTTGACGAAAGTGACAGTTACTCTGAAGGTAGCTTCATCAAGTTACTCTAAAGGCAACTTCATCTCGTCCAACCACTATCAAGTTAGGAAGGATTTTCTCATCGAAGGCAAGTTGGACCGAGGTCAATATAGTTATTGTTCCCCCGAGCCAATGAGCAGGCAGGTAGGTTGAAATGAGCAGGAAGGCAGGCAGGTTTGAGAAAGGTCCAGTAAATGAAATAGTTTTTTAGCGAGAAACCATTCATTTGATTATCTGTTAGCACTATGAGAAACCATCCATTTTATTAAGGAGCCCCACCCTCACTCACCCCCAGATGGCCTAATTCTCCTAGAAATTTTGGGTTGATGGCACCCCCAATTCAGGATGGAACAGTGGCTATAGTTCCTGATCCACCCACGAGAATTCGACGTTGCTTCTCTAAGCATTCATTGAAGGTAATGGGAGCCCTCAACGGTAGGATTTATCCGCCCTGCTTGGAGATCAAGCAAGGAGTTCTATCCCAAGAAGGGTAGTCATCCTTCATTCACTCAAGCTTCACTCACCACAAACCCCACCGACCTGCCCTTCGGGACCGACCTAACCCTTCGGGACTAACCTGAGGCGTATCTATATCCTCCCATGAATATAATCTACCTCCTTAGGATTAATTAACTTTCTAGAGCATGGAAAGAAGGCTAATTAATTAAGGGGGCCTAGTGGGGTTGGGACCTCATGGTCGATCCCGAAGGGTAGATTGGTAGGGTTTGTGGTGAGTGAAGCTCAGGTGAATGAACGATCGGTTGATTGAACTAGTCTCTTGGTGAATGAAGCAATAACTCTATCTTGGTGAACTCCCACCCATAGTCTAGAGAGGGTAGGGAAATTTGAAGCTCATCCTCACCATCCATTTTCTTTTTTTGTGAGAAACATAAGGCATTACCCATTACCTCAACTAAACGAGGGAGCCGAACAATCCAACTTCTCTTCTTGCCGGGTAACCTTCCTTCTGGATAACTTTGGATGGTCCTTCCTTCTGACAACTATAAGTAATAGGACTGAAAATGAAAGCATGCTCTTCAGGCTTTTCCTCCTATTACCTTCCTACAGGACTAAAGGTGGTAACTCTCCCATCCTCACACAACCACGAGTCCCATCCAACTATATTAAGTTTATAGTTGTTGAACTCATTACTTTTGGCAAGGTCAGCTAAGTCGAGAAAGAACATCTCACCCCTGATTACAACCCTGGTTGGGAGGAGAAGTTCACTCAACAAGGACAAGCTCAAGGTAGGAAAGAAAGAACAATCGAACAATCCAAGAGGAGCTAAACGAGGGACTCAAAAAATCAATATTGGATAGTCATCTGAGGGGTGTGGGAGGAGAACAGGAAACTCAACTAATCTAGGGGTGGGAACTTAGGAGAATATAGAAGCTGGCTAACTTGAAAGGAACACGAGAGGAACTACTTTCTCATTGAATAACCTCTCTTCCTTCCTATTGATCTACATTTTGAAACTAGAAGCAATGGCTATCCAGTCTAGAAAGATAGTTTACCTAAGGTGAGTATGGTAGGGTGAGATTCTATACTATTGGCTAGATTCTATACATAACATGCCCAAATCCTATTTCCCCCCACCCGAGGTCGGCCCCACTGGGCAACTATGAGGGGGGATGTGAAACTATAGTTCTGGTGAAGCCCCCACCAAATTCTATGGTAGTCGGTAGATTATTATTGTGGGAGGATATAGGAGGCCCGCCATCTCTATATCCTCCCATGAATATAATCTACCTCCCGTGGGGGGAAAGGTTGGTGGGTGGGAGGAACTATAGTTGGGCACAACATTCCCACCTACTATATAGGTAGCAGTATCATAAGCATCTCTCAAACTATACCTAGTAGCATAGGAGGCAGAAGCAAATCCATACCCAGTAGTCACAGTTCCATTTCCAGATCAACTATAGTTTTCCACCCCCCTTCAATACCCAACATTAGTAGAAGCACTAGCTTACCCACTACCACCTCCACTACTGACACTAGCACCATCACTAGTGGCATCATTGGCATTAGCACCACCACTAGCACCAGTAGCACCTATAGTTTACTTTGTTGGCTCAGCACCAGCACCAAAAATGTCCATAACTTCAACACCAACACTAGAAGCATCCATAGCTTTGGTAGTAGCATCGAGTGGGGTCCATAGCTTCGGTAGCAACATCAGGCGGGGTCCATAGCTTTGGTAGTAGAATCGGAAAGGTGGGTGGGAGGCCCATCCCACACCCTTACTATTCCATATCGATATCGATATCGAAGAAGCTGTTGATTCCTTCCACACCAAGGAGGCCATCTTGTTACACCCTCTATAAGTCCTTTCCTTCCCTCTCCCTTAGTGCCTCAAATGGAAGCCTTCACCCCCCAAGATATAGTTGCTCCAAATTTGGATCTCAATCAATCATATGACCCCCCACTACTTTGTTTGATGCCTCCATTTAATACTTTCCCTTCCCTTCTCGTTCATCCTTCCATCAAGTGATTTTAGTCTAGGAACCATCCTTTTCCCACCACATCTTATTAATAGGATTGAACACATCTTATTAACGAGATTGATTATTAATGGGCAGAGGGAATTGAACCTTGAGATTGGTAGAACTGAACCGACACCATAGCTTTTGATTCTATCAATCAACATAACTTCTGATTCTATCAATCAACATAGCTTTCGAGTCTATCAATAGATTGATTGGGGTAGCTAGGGGGTCCAACTCCTCCATCTGGGGCTAGGGGGTGAACAAGGATGGCGGGTGGTCTTGTGACCGGTGGCACCGGGGCAAATTATCATGAAATTAGGTAGGTCCATGCACCTGAAGCAAAGCAATATTTCAACAAAACGGAACCTAGCAAGCAAGCTCAACTATTCTCACCCCCATATACATAGATAAGCCTCTTGACTATTCTTGCCCTTAATTAAGCTCAACTTTTCTCGCCCCCCATATATGATAAGCTCAACTATTCTCACCCTTGTGTCGATTGGTGCATTGACGCTCGAAAGGGACTTTCAGCTAGGGCTAATCAAGCTAACATAATCTAGGGATGACCCACTCCCTTATAGATAGTGTCGATTCAAAACCATGAAATCTCTAGCACATAGTCTACTTCTCCTCTCTCTGATTGAATGTTTTGTTCTTCTCTCCAACCGAATGGATGATGGAACAACCGGCTCTTAGCTGGTACCTATGGGTGAAAGCAAGACATTTGTAGAAGGATTTGAGGCTATCATTTTGGAAGGAAGGATTTGAGGCAATAATTTTGGAAGGAATCGTGACCATCCCTAAAGCTTAGAACCCTAAAGCTGAGAACCCACCCTAAAGCTTAGAACCCACCCTATGAAATGATAGAAAGGTGGGAGGGATTGAGCTTGAAATGATAGAAAGATGGGAGGGATTGAGCTTAACTCAGAAATGATGGATTGAGCTTGAAATGATAAGTCTTGAAGTACTGGAGAGGTAGGAACGAATCAATGTACCAGAAGCAAACAAACAAAGTGCCATACTTTCTTTGATATAAGCATCTCTGAGACACTTTGATATAGGCATCTCCATGTTTTCAATGCTACTTGAAGGCCCGACTCCACGGTCTATTATAGATGGAATATGATTAGGCTAGTAATAGGATTAGGCAAAAATCCAGGGCTAGGCGATGGCTAATAAGTGGTATTGGGGATCCAAAGAAAGTAATGAGACCTGCTTCCAAAGTTGTTGGGGGGTCAAAGTTGATGGGGGGTAGCCATTTTGAACTAATGGGGGGTAGCCATTCTGAACTAATGGGGGGTAGTTGTTCTGAAGGATCGTGTTGAGAAGCGAGAAACAACTAGAATTACCCCCCGAATGGAGATAGCTATAGCCACCATGTGGGGATATCGTTAATGTTACCTTCCTTCCCACACCAGGGGTGAATTCATCCAACCCACACCCCCAAGCTCCTTTTATATTCATATGGGAGCGAAAAAGAGGGAGGTTCTCCTCCAATCCCAAAGTATGGAGAGCTCCATCCTTCACCAGCTATCCTACATTACCCCATGTAGGAAGGGTAATGGGAGGTTAGGCTAATTGGGTTTGTTTTCTAATCATATGGGATGGAAAAAGTCTCAATTTTGATCTGGTCCCAAAGCTCAATTATGTTGGGCTTGTTTTCACCCCATATGTGGAGCACTTTTTCAAAATAAAGAGATGGTCTAGGAAGGAAAAAGTCATGGGCTCATTTTTGCAGTCATGTCCGAAGGGAATTTGATCAAGTTTTAGAGGAGGTGTGGGCAAGACCCAAAGGGAAAAATTCATTGGTCACTTTTGGGTGGGGGGGATTATAATGCGAATCACTTTTGTGGAATTTTGATAGCTCCCCAAAGGGAAATTATTGTTGGATGTTGTGGTTGTGTTGTTGATATGTGGTTGTCAATGATGTCAACACTATTAGCATTGATGTATTGAAGGCTATATATGTCAAGGATATTGAGAAAATTGTAAAAGAAAGAGTTTTAGGTTACTAGTGAAACAGTGAAGGTCATGAAGGTGTTGTTCTTAGTACGTTGATGATCAATTATTGTGGATTAAAGGGTTTATTACTAAGAGTATCTAGTTTATCCACTGGAAGTTCCAAAGGTTCGGGTGAAGTTTTGATCTTGTTATGAATAGTTGTGTTTCGACAGTGTTTCTATGGTTTCAATCAAGTGTTCCTAAGTGAATTTGGTGTGATTCTAGTAATATTAGTTGTTGTAGATGTTTCTCTATTTGTTCTTGCTGCTCATGGATATTTCTAGATCATTCTCTATCTTTGTTGCATTTCCGCATTGATTAGTGTGTTCATGGTTAAAGATTTTACTCATGTGTATTCAGGTTTTCATTTTCTTGGCCAACATGGTGGTTGTAATGTGTTGTGGATCCTTGGAGATTAAAATTTGAATGTTTGGAATGCTTGAGGATGTTGTTTTGGTTCAACATAATATTGGTCGATGGTGTTTGATTCACATTGAAAATTTATTTGTAAATTAGGGCCGACATTGAAAATATGTTATATTTCATTTTGGCCGACAAAGTTGTTAATGTAGTTCATGTTGTGGATATATAAGAGCAATTCTTTTATCATTTGGAAGTGTGAAAGTGTGAAGTGTGTGAGTCCTATGTGTGAATATTGTTCAGATCATTCGAAGGTAGAATCAAAGTGTGAAGAAGAGTGAAGAAGAGTGAATAAGTGTTTATGTGCTTAACCGGAACTGTAACCAGGCATTAGTAGATGTTATTTTCTCAGTTCACAATCCAGATGGTTTTAATCCAAA
>VDFB02109542.1:33458-101561 GCA_007258455.2 Sequoia sempervirens
CCCCTATGGACTTGGATCACAAGGGAATCCTTCATCCAAGGATTGACTACATGCCTGCTTCCAAATGTGATCAAAATCCCATGTAGTTCTCCTAAGATTTCAACTATTAAGGTGATAAATTTCTCTTTCTTAGGTGAATATAACTTATACAAAGACTAGATGCAACCAATTATCACATACATCAACAAGCTATATGCCTTAAGAATTCCTATCCTTGATAGATAATTTCCCCAATGAAACCAATTAGCTTTACAAGGATATCAAGTATCATAATCATATTATATTATGACATCCTTCTTGACAAAAAACAACATATCTCAACAAGGGCACATGAGAACCATCTAAACATCAAGGGACATACAACAATAATTATAACTTTCTTAAGCATGATCAATACCTCTATCCTACTTAGACAATGGGGAACATGTATCCATTGGATCGTCATATGAAGATATATATTCAATAAATTTAGTAATTAATATCCTCAACCTTTTGATTTTATTTACCCTAGACATGGTGCAACCACATATTCTTATACTAGCCCAATTTGGGATCTAAATAAATTTTGCACTTGTTAATTATACTAATTATGACCTTAATGGTCAATATTAAGTGATTACATATAATCAAAATGTAGGTACATCATAATATTGCTAGCATAGATTTTTATTTAGGTTTAGAACATTATCACAACCCTATTGACCATTTGCTCAACAATTTTATGCCCAAGGCTCAGATTATTAATAGTCACAAAGGTCATACAAGTTTCTCAAAAATTAGAGGTTAACATACTTCCCTTAATACAAGGCCATTATACACATATCTAGTTGTTATACTACACATTATTCACTAAGATGCCTTAACATATTATAAATTTTAAAGTATGATAATCCACATGTTCTAATACATCATAGTGACATTCTCATTACCATCTCAAATAAACATGCAATGAACTAATATATGCATATTATAACTCACTAAATAAGGTGACTTAAATAATGTGTTATGTAAGTTGATATCTTTATATTCTATGTCCAATTAACAGGAGATAGATAAACCATAAAGTCCCAACCTATAACAATTTTTTCAAACCTCAATAAATTTTCCAAATAGGTAAATATTTAAGAACTAGCATGAGACTATGTGTAAAATCAAAATAGATATTCAATGAGCTTAATTGTGATATTGCTATTAGGATTCAATCGTGTAGTTTTACAAGTCAAACTCATTTACCCATGTTTCATGAGCAGTGGTTCACAAGAACCCATCTCTCATGATAATGAATGGTCCACTTAGCATTCATTGCATCTAGGTGATGCTCACACAAGTGAAGTATTGGGCCTTCTCAAGAGGTCACCCATCCCAATACTACTCCAACTCAAGCACGCTTTAACCACGTGATTCGTAAAACTACATGGTTGAATCTTGATAGCAATATCACAATTTGACACACTATGAAAAATACCTCCTACTTATCAATTTATGAGCTAAAGGGGCTCTATAATGAACGGTTCATAAGGAAAAACACTTGCTAAAGGTTTTGAAAATGGGGTTGCAAGCTAAGTGGGCTTAACCTTGGAGAAAACTCTATGGTTAAGCACGCTTGAGCTAGAGTAGTACTGCGACGGGTGACCTCTCAGAAGGCTCAATGCTTCACCTCTATAAGCATCGCCTGGATGCAATAATTGTTAAGTGGACCATTCACTATCATGAGAGATGGTTTCTTGTGAACCACTATCATGAAACATGGGTCAATGAGTTTGACTCGTAAAACTACAT
This sequence comes from Sequoia sempervirens, assembly GCA_007258455.2. Taxonomy (NCBI): domain Eukaryota; kingdom Viridiplantae; phylum Streptophyta; class Pinopsida; order Cupressales; family Cupressaceae; genus Sequoia; species Sequoia sempervirens. The sequence continues at coordinate 35,238 of VDFB02109542.1, forward strand.
GGTTGAATTGTGATAGCAATATCAAAATTTGATGTGTTGTGGAAAATACCTCCTACTTATTAGTGAGCTTAATTGATATAGCAAAGGAATGGAACACAGGTATTATGTCCTTTTCTTAAGTACCTCACCACAAATTAGGAGTACATATTTATTAGATAATTAATATCATGATAATAAAACAATACAAGTTTATAGACTGGATTTACGCAAACATTACCTTATAAATATCATAGTGTATTCAAAACTTTATCTATGGTTCTAAATCATAATACTTTAAGTATACCATGCCTTCTTACTAAATTTATTAACTCATTCCATAATATAAGGTTTCTTCTTCCTTAATAGAAATACAGATTTCAAGGAGACGATCCCTAGCCATAATATTTGACTATCTTTAAAACAAGATTCATCTTAAAATAATTAAGACTAAGATTAAGAGGTAAAACCTAATGTTATGAACACATAAGAACAATTACAATGTGTCACACACAAATAAATAGTTTAATCGTAAAGATGAATTGAAACTTATTCCATGCTTCCCAAATCAATACAAGTGTTGGTGTAGGTTATTATTTTCCAATTAATCCTAAGTTTTTCCTGAATTTTTATTAAGCTTGCTTAGGATAATAAAGTGAGTTTATCATTTATTAACTAGGAGATAAGTGATGAGGTGTCCCCTTCTTTAAAGGGTGGAACACTTTCCACTTCTGGTGGTCATCTCCACTTTTGGCAGTTAATTCCTATTGGTTGGATTTGTCACCTCCATCATCTCCTTAGTTCTATATAAACTCACTACCTAGCTTGTGTTTGTATATACCCTTTCATATTCTAGCATTCTCTTGCATACATGCACCTTGATGCATGTAGTCATTATTCTTTAGATTTTCTTTGAGCTTCTAATGCAATCTTGACATCTTGACATTTGCACATCTCTTGGAATCTCGAATATGTAATTGTGTTATTTCATTTATAGTTTTATAGCTTCTATCTCTCATAAAAGATCTTCGTTATTCAATCTATTTCATATTTCTAACAACAAGAACTCATTCTTTGAATCAAGTACCACATGAAAATAAAGATGAATAACTTTTAAAAAACCTTTCACAAATCTGAATCCTCACAAAATCAAGCTCATCGATATAACTAAACTAGCTCGCTCCTCCCATTAGAGTTTTTCCTTATTCTTTCATTCACCTAAATAACTAAAAAAAAATATTTTCCTTTAAAGCATTATCTTTTAGATAGAAGGAAAACATAAACTGTCTTACCAAAAGAACCAAGCAATAAATCTTACCGGTGATTATCAGGTGATACATTGTTGTTCCAACTTCCACAAGGGGGTTCTATTTAAAGAATAGAAATTATCATGGTATGATTTCCAAGATCTCCAAGCTAAGAAGAAAAGCCACTTGGTAATTGTGTTATTTACTGTAGTTTGAAATCTACCTTCAGCTACAAAAATGATATAGCTCAGGCACATTCCTATCCACTATGATAGCGCCAACTACACAGTACTTCCAAATATACTTAGTCTACTGGAACATAATGTGCATTCCCCTATAGGCATAGTACTTAGTCTAATGGCAATTCTATCTAATTCCTTCAATCTAAACACACAACACTTGAATTCGCCTCTGCAAGCGGCATGAGTGGATACATTTTTTGTAGTTTCCTTTTAAGCTTAAATTAGTTTAGCAATCATAATTCATTCGTTCAAATCAATTTCTTCGTTAACACTAACCTGAATGGCTACTTCCAGAAGCTCCTGCAATCTATCATCATTGTCTTCCAAGGTCTCAGGGATGTTCAATTAAATTTGGTTTTTTCGGTTAATTCAAATTGATTTGTACGGTTTCTTCAATTAATTAGTCAAGGCATTCAAAGTTGAAAGAAGCAGGCACTCCAATTCCATTCCAAGATACGATCTTTTGGTTAGGTTTGGTGAAGTCCAAATATTCTAATTATAACAACAATTTCTCTCACACTCAAAACGGGTGTCTTTTTGCATGTATTCGCTAATTTAGAAGTTGACCATTTTGATGGATTTTTCCATTTTGGAGATGAGACTAAATTATAAAGTTGTTGCTGCTTGAATATTATGTATTGTATTGAGAATTAATAAAAAGAGATTCCCCTGTTGAAAGTGGATATAGTTTATAAGACGAACCACTATAAAAATCTCGTGTTCTTGTTTTGTGTGCGTTATTGTTTGTTCATTCATTTTATTTTATTTTGCAATCGTTTCTTTAGTTTATTATATTCTCATTAAATTCAACAATTGGTATCAGAGTCATGGAGAAGTATTGAGCAGAGATGGAAAACGATTGGGTGTTTGATTCCTAAGCTATGGATGAAGTAGATATGGAAGAGAGTCCCAACTAGGATGATTGGGCTCGAGCTCTCATGTCTTGGTCGTGTGGCTCTGGAGAGAATCATGATGAAGTGGGAGCTATTCATTAGATGTTTTTGGACGAATTAAATGATGAGGTTGATTTTGTTATTGAAGAATTTCTTGACAATTTAGATATAGCAGAGAGTAATGATGTGCATGTGGAAGATTCTGTGAAAGTCTATTGTTGCTTATTCGACTGTGATAAATGCTCTTCTAGAGGACAAGACCTTGTTGGAAACATAAGCTATGATTCAGATCCTGACATGGGAGTGAGTGATTTTGTGCAAGTGAAAGCTGAAATGAAATGCCATGTACATTGGTGGGATGGCTAGAAAAATGAGAAGGATTTGGCTAAAGAGGAGGAGGATGCTAGGTTTGTCTCCTTCTTGACTCTTGATGTAGTTGTGGCTGCCATTGGCAAAGAGAAAGAAGATAACAAAGAGGGTTTGAAGAAATCATTGGTTAAACAAGGAGAGATTGTGGAGTTTTCCTTCCGAAATGAGGATGCCTCCCAAGGAGAGGAGGATGTAGTCTGGAACCAAGCGAGTGAAGATGAAGATGAACCTGAGGAAGAGGTCAAAAATCCAAAGGCAGAATGGTTTATCATAATCCATTATTCGAGCTCGAAGCAGAAATGGTTTATAATAATCCATTATTCAAGTCCCAAAAGGCGGATGATGATGTTGTCGAGGTTTGCTCCAAAAAAAGAATTGGCGACGGTGACGAAATAAAAGATTTGTGGAACAAAATGAGGGTTTGGTTCGGCATATTTGATTTTCCTGAAGACGTGGAAGGCAACATGGACAAAGACATGGATAACCATATTCTTCCCCACGACGTGGACATGGCCAAGGCCGATGAAGACACTGATGTTGCTGCCAAGGAGCTGGAGGAGATGAAGAAGAGGCTTAAGGAGATGGAAGATGAAGCCGCTTCCCTGTGAGATATGCAACCCAACCACGTCACCTTTGTCGCCCTCCTCCCTGTCTGCCAAAATTTGGAGACATTGTAGGGCATCCATGAACAAATTATGTGGCGGGGGTTTCAATACAACCTATTCAGGGCAATGGGCTTGTGCACATGTATGCTAAAATGGGGGCTATTGGGGTTGTGTGCTAGGTATTGACAAAATGGTAGAACGGAGCGTGGTGTCCTAGATGGCGATGGTGGCCGCATATGCGCGAGTGGATTTGTCGGAGGCGCTGAGGTTGTTCTAGAGAATGTCGCAACCCAACATGGCCTTGTGGAACACCATTATTGGGGGATGCATGCACCATGGCTTTATTGCTCAAGAACACCTTCTCTTCCACCAAATGCCTCACAGACATGGAGTTTCATGGAACATAATGATTGCGGGATACACAAACAAGGGTTTGGTGGAAAAGTTGAGGAAGGATGACATGAATAATATTACCGTTTTGGAGAGGTGCTTGCATCGGCTTGAGTGGGAGTGCTAGCATGAGCAGGAAAGTATGCTTATGTTTGAAAGTGTAGTATTTCAAGATGTTTTTGACTCTGATTTGATTTGGAGAAGACTCATTCAAAGTGTGATGGAACAGAGTCTAGTAAAATTAAAATCTCTCAAGGTCTAGTTGTGATCTAAATGCCTGCAGTGGGGGATATTAATGAGCAGCTATCTCAAGCAATATTTGGTCTTCAAGTGGGAGATTGTTCGGTTTGGTGAAGCCCAAATATTCTAATTATAACAACAGTTTCTCTCACACTTGAAACAGATGTCTTTTTGCATGTATTCACTAATTTAGAAGTTGACCATTTTGATGGATTTTTCCATTTTGGAGATGAGACTGAATTATAAAGTTGTTGTTGCTTGAATATTATGTATTGTATTGAGAATTAATAAAAAGAGATTCCCCTGTTGAAAGTGGATGTAGTCTATAAGACGAACCACTATAAAAATCTTGTGTTTGTTTTGTGTGTGTTATTGTTTTTTCATTCATTTTTTTTTTTTTTGCAATCATTTCTTTAGTTTATTCCACTGTCATTAAATTCAACACTTCTAGTACCCCTTCATGCAATTCCTCTAACTACCTTTTCTACAACATCGTCTTCAGGGGAGAGATTTTTCCACCATTTGAACTTCTATCTCTGCTCCTCTGATGTTGATTTAGGGTTCCAAACTTGCTTGAGCTTGATTGATGCATCAGTTCAAATTCTCTCTGTTTTCAATCTTTTGTCAAGGCATCATCTGGCACTATGCCCTACTCTTCTACAATGATAATATGTAAATGGAAAAGTTTCATATTGAAGATCTCAAGACATGAGAATTTTATTTTCAAAAAAATTGGGCAATATAGATAATGAAGTATATAAAATTATATTTACTAATTAAAATATAGAAGATTTGGTGGGCGATTGTGTCCCCTCTCTTTCGCCACTCGAAGTTCCCTGGTGGGTGAGGTGGCTTTGGGACGGTTTTGGTGTTTGCAGAGGTGGCATCGCCATGTCATTTCTTGGCCTTTCTTATTGCCGTGGGGAGGAGTTGGCTTTTTTAATGTGCTCGGCTTTTGAAAATCGCGGAGCCTTGATGTTCGTCAGGGGGTATGTTTGGCTTTGCATTCAAGGTGTCGACTATGCGACATGTCGGGTACGACAATCATCGAAAAGACTGTTGAAGGGCCGGGTGGCGTCTCACTTCACTCGAAGTGATTATGGTTTGTAGGCGGAAGGACTGCGTCCGTAGCAAATCTTCATGGCATGGACGCGATGATCGACCCACCATTATTCCGTCTCATGTGCGGAGGCCAGACGGATCCTCTCACGGGTCTATTTATGGATTTGTTGAAATCATTTTTGTTGCTTTGTCTTCGTATTTTGGCATAGTCTTTGTTTCTGTGCAGGGTGCGGCTGTCAACATGGAGAGGTCGACAAAATCAAAATTCACCATTCATATTTCGGCGGAAGGCTTGGAATGCTTTGGAGTCGACACACCGGTCTCTCTGGTGGCTACGGAGAGGCAGATTGCCTTTAGGGAAGTCACGGACCAGAGATTAAAGCGTATTCTGTCCGAGGATGATCCGGTGTCGCTGGTTGCGGTCAAAATGATTCTTGGTAAAGAACACCTGCAAAGAAGGGAGTATGCCAGAGATAATGCCCATGTCTCCTCTCGTTTTCTTGCAGTGCTACTGGACTTGGAGACCCCGAAGAAGGTGGCAATGGAGATGATGGTGCGCTTGTTCCGCGTGGACTTGCTCGGTGGACTTGAGGAAACATTGAAGGTAGCCTTCTTAGGCAAAGGCATTCCGCGCCCGACTGACTTGTCTCTCCTATGGGACACGGAGGAAGCTGTTAAAGTTTATCCTTTTCTCTTAGACCTCAAAGGGCCTGCTTTGTCGAGGCACAGGAAGATTGCGGATGTGGCCGTGGATTTCTTGAAGCGAAAATTGAAGATGGTGCCGGAGGAGGGGCTGGAATGGATGGACGACTTTGTAAGGTTTGCGGAAATCAACGGTTTTATGTGAGGGTTGGCCTCTGTGTCTGAAGCTTTTAGTTTCGTTGCTATTTACTGTCTTTTTTGGTGGTCTTCTGCACAAATTTTTTGCAATTTTCGTCTTACGCTGGTTGTCGGCCGCGGACCCCTCTCTCTATTCCAATGGTTTTCGTGGCTGGTCTTTTGGTGCTCGATATGAGATCAAGAAACCGTGGAAATCGTGTCCCGGATGGGTTGATGTTATGTTCGGCATGGTGTCCCGATGGACTTTCCTGCGGATGCGACGTTTGTATATTTCTTCTAATTCAATACATATAAAATCTACCATGCGTATCAAAAAAAAATATAGAAGATTTGTTCAATAAATTATAAAGACCTTGAACATAAAATGTTTTGATAAGGATGTAGAATAAATATAAATAATTTAGATTACATTTAAATATATCTTTTTATTAAGAATAGCAATAACTTGTAAAAATTAAAACCAAATTTAAATAATCTATATATATACGATATTTATAAAAACATAATATTATGTCAAAAAAGAAATTTAAATAATATGCATATATATGATATTTATAAAAACATAATGTTATGTCAAAAATTAAATAATTTTTAATAAAAATAAATATATTATAAAAAAATTAATAGAAAGTTTTAATATTTTTTAAAAATAATAATTTTCAATTCATCAAAATTTAAATAATAATTCTTTATTTCTTAATGATAGAACATTGAATGTGATCTAAAATATCAATACAAAATACAATCAATTGAATCTAAAAACACTCTCTAATTTTAAAATTTACAGGTTATATAATATATAATAATATTAAAAAATAATCTGTTCGAAATTACCTTTAAAATCACCTCAAATTAACGCTATCCTTTTTCACCTTTAATAAAGATACTTTGTTTTCTATTCTATTTATCTTTTATAAAAGAATATAAAAAATAAAATATTAATAAAAGGTTAGTAATAACTAAAAAATATCTTTGTAAAGATCACTTTCATAGCAGCCTAAAGTTAAAGCTAGCCTATTTAAAAGGTGCTTTAGAGTGCTTTCCCATTTAAGAACATAATACTAATTAAAGGTATTAAATTTACAACAGTATTTAAAAGTGCTTTACCAATGTGCTTACCACTTTTACAATGCCAATAGTGGAATAGTAATTTATTAATTTCTTATTTTAAATTTTTAAAACAAATATTTATTTTATTTTTATTTTTTTTAATGAGATTCGAACTCAGCACCATATAGGTAGGTGCCTACAAAACCAATATCTAAAATAGATTAGAATAATAGTTGAAATTAGGGATCAAACTCTTCCACCACAGGTTCAGTGTAAAGTAGCAGTAGTTAGCCTGTTTATCTGACCCTCATTATAGAGTGCTAGTGATAAGAGTTCAGTTTGCTGAGTCTTGCAGAATCATGCTGATCTTGACAGCCATGTTTTCCTATCTCCTTTAAAGAACATGGAGCTGGGTTTGCAGGCTCTTGCCTTGTTCAAGCTCTTTATCAACTTTCAATATTATCATGATGAAATATAGATTTATGGCTGCATTTTGTGATTAGTGAAGTTCAAATATAATCACTCATTACTCTTTAACTAAATATTTTCTTGTCATGCATGACGTTGGACAGGTTTGATATCTGAGTAAAGTTAATAAAGAGTAGTAAGTGATTATATTTGAACTTCACTAATCACAAAATGCAGCCATACATCTATATTTCATCATGATAATATTGAAAGTTAATAAAAGAGCTGGAACAAGTTAAGAGCCTGCAAACCCAGCTCCATGTTCTCTAAAAGGAGATAGGAAAACATGGCTGTCAAGATCAGCATGATTCTGCAAGACTCAGCAAACTGAACTTTATCACTAGCACTCTATAATGAGGGTCAGATAAACAGGCTAACTACTGCTACTTTACACTGAACCTGTGGTGGAAGAGTTTGATCCCTAATTTCAACTATTGTTCTAATCTAATTTTAGCTATGGTTTGGGCTTTCTGCATACCATCAAATTGCAGCCTCTTCTATATTAAGACTCTTGTTTTACTGGTCTGCTGGTGTGGCAGTCTTCTGACACTCATATATGTGGAATATCAGCTGGTTTAAATTCAATTCAATAAAAACAAATAATTTCAATGGAATTAAATCAGATAAAATTGATTTACCATTGCAAGAAGTACACTTGAAATTAATTATCTCTTTTGCAAATATAAAATTTTTACAATCTGTGATGTTAACATGAGATGTTTCTGCACTTGACTGTGCAATTTTATACAGTCAAATCCAAAAACATCTATGCTAATTCCTCTTTTGTAAGAGTAATGAGTCAAATGAAAGAGATCAAATTAAAAATGTTCAGAAAAAATCTGGAAATTAGTAAAATGAGAAAAGGGCGGACATAGGTTTGGGAGTTTAAGGGTGGATTTGAAGAAGAAGCATCCTTGCTCTGTTAATGTTGTGCAAACACAGGCAGCCCTGCTCTTCAATTTCATCCAACCTCTGCTCAAACTTACTGTCATTTTTCTCCAGAAGTATTCCCACTTGTTGAAGGGGGTAAACTTCATCTTCTCTTGTAAGGCAAATCCTCATTATAGTTTTAGTGTTTTCGATTTCATCGTACAGCCCAGCAACCAGCACTCTGGTGGTTTTCAGGTGATTTTTCAACACATAAATCCCCCTGGCGGCGGCATCCAGCTGTGCGCTCTGTTTTTCTGCAGCCCTAAAAAGCTTACACTTTTCATGCCTCAACTCCGGCAGTTGATTCAATTCCTCAAAAGAATTACACATGTCATCGAAATCGGCAGCCTGCCCAAATGGGTTTTCCTGCTCAACAAATAACATGAATTCTTCTCTAATGCGACGGCATTCTTCTTCCTGAAAACCAAAATTTGTAGATTGTAGGAAGCAAATTATATCATGAATAGCCCTGTAAATCGTCATAGCGTGGTGGGTTCTTTTGAGGAGGCGGACAGAGTGCTCAAAAGCATTCTGGGTATTGCTAAAATATTGTGATAGCAATGTATGGGGCTCTGGCTTGTTGATGTAGTGTTGAAGTAAATGAGTGTTAATATATTCTGTATCGGGCCAAAGCAATTGTTGCAGGAGGTTTCTGCCATCAGAAGGGGACTGAGAGAGAGTACCATCAATAGTCGTGCGGATTTTCTCGCAGAATTCCTCAAACGAATTTGTTTTGAGGGCAATCTGGTACTTGGAGTGTAATGATTCCTCTGATGATCTTGACGCAACCCCTGCACACACGCATTGTCATTTGCAATGTTGATACAAAGAATTCATAGAACACCTGCTTTACAATTACAGAATTTATTGAAATCAAAAACTATTTGCAAGGGAAAGGAGAATCCGTGTGCACCTTCAGTTGTGGGCAACCATAATTTTAAGCACATTTCGTAGTGCTTGTGTTGGGCGATCCCTTCGTTCCCAAGTTAAAATGTTTTGAAAATGTTGATCCGCGCTTTCTCATAAATAGGCTCGCTCTAAAGCCCTGTTTTCTCTGAAGCCCTCATTTAAGCGATCCGCTCGCTAGGTACCGAATGTTAATTTCTTTTCCAATCTTATTCCCGAAATAAGTACCTCCCATATAGGGGTATACCTAGCACTTGCCTTCGAAATATTATAACTAGCACTTGCCTTCAAAATATTATAACTAGGAAGCGCATCTTAGTGTGCAATGGGTACATTGAAGAGGTGTGGAAGGTCAGGTAAAATTTTGGTCTATTAGTTGCATACATTTGTGTACTACATCAGGTCAATTGATAGATCATTCTACATCAGCTCAATTGGTAGATCATTTATCAAATGATTTTGTCTGCGTAATAAAAGTTTCAATGGAGAGGTGATAGCTTCAAATCAACTACACATCCACTCAAAAGGATCTAAACATGACTGAAACAAAACTTCTAAATTAGGAAGATAATCAAGTTCCATTACCAACAAGCTCATGTTATGTTTGCAATAGGGCGTGTGGATGTGTTAGTGAGAAAGAGATAGGGAGGACAGAATAGGGAGTGTGTGTGTGTGTGTGTGAGAGAGAGAGAGAGGGATATTATATATAGAGAGAGAGGGGGGCAGGGAGGAGGGAGGGGAGGGAAGGATAGGAAGAGGGAGAGCTAAAGAGATAGATATAGTGGAAAATATAGAGGGTGAGAGAGATGCAGGGAGACAAGGAGATAGAGATAAGAGAGAGAGGTTCTTATCTCTCAATTTCTCTTCCTCTCTGTATTTGTCTTCCCTTCTCTCCTCTATCTCTCTCTATCACTTTTCTCTCTCCATTTCTTTGTTCGTCTCTTTAGGTCCTATTTTTCTCCCCTCTTAGTCAATAAAGCTATCAGATTATTTATATGGTAATTTAATTTGTACTATAAAAAATATTATATATTATATTTAATAATTTGTATTGTAGAATATAATATATAATATTATTTTAAAAATGAATTTAATAATTTATCTCTCACTATTTATCTTTCCCTCTCTCACACTCCCTCTTTATCCCTCAATCTCTCTACCTTTATATATCTCTTTGCCTCCCTCTATTTCTCTTTATTGATTTGTCTCCTGCTCTTTATGTGGCTTTATCTCTATCTATGTCTCTCTCTTCCTCTTTTTCTTTCTTTATTTCCCTTTCTATCTCGTATATTTCTCTCTCATGTTCTATTTCTTTGTCTATTGCTCTCTTTCAATCTTTGTCTCCAAGTATATCTCTCACTTTCTATATATATATCTATCTATCCATCTTTATCTCTCTACTTCTATATCTCTTTGTCTCTATCTCTCTATTTCTCTCACTATCTATCTATCTAAATCTATCTCTTTCTCTCATTCTCTATCTTTTGAGTTTCTTTCTTTATATATACACACCTCTCTCTCTATAGAATTGTTTCCCCCTCTATCTCTCTTGCTCTCTCTCTGAAAATAGTTAAAACTATTAGATTTTTATTTTAATTAGTACTATATATGAAATATATTATATTATAATATTACATCAAATATTATATTTAATAATGTAATCAAGAAAAACTTAGAAATATAGAAATTCACCCTTAACTTCTACTCCTAACAATCTTGAAGTTTTGGTCGATGAAAGAGCAAGCAATAATTTAAATCCTCCCAAAGGTCATACAATATTTTCATAATCAAAGAATAACATGGCTCGACTATACAAAGAAGCCCTTAGATTAGAATAAACATGGTTACAATATCATCAACGATTTCAAGAAAAATGTCTGCATTATTAGAAATGATGGCTCAAAAGGATGTAGTAATAAAGATTGTAGTAGATGGTGGATAGACACAAGTTCAAAATACAACTTACGGAAGAAGTGTAAGAAGAGGACGAACTTGTACATTGGAATGAAAAATGGACCCACAATCCAACCCTAACCCCTTGTCGCTATTGGAGACTAAAGTAAACGAGGTTTTCATGCTAGAAAAATCACCAGATTCCAATCTGTCCTTGGTAGCGACCCTCGGAGCCCACTCTAGTCTCATAATCAGACCAAAAAATATGAAAAAGGTGTGAGAACGTGGAGGCTCCAAGGCAGAGAAAGCCAAAGGAGGAAATTCGTTCGACCCCACACTTAACCCGTGACAACCGTGGAAAAAGTAGTCGCCAGGTCTGCAAGTATGGACCCTTAGAAACATGCACCCTATAATTGTTGATGCCTCCACTTCAGTTGCTTCAGCACAACAACCAGCAATCATTAGCATGCAAGACAGCCCGAAAGAAGGTGAAATTGTTTTATTTGAGCAAGCCTAGGACCTTGACTTTCATCCAAAAGGCATTACTAAATCCAAATATCCCATGCGAGTTGAGTTTCCTTTTCACAACCTAGCCTTTTGCCCCTTCCTGCAAGCTATTGTGACTCAACTCAACAAAGTTCTATGGTGCAAGTAACACTCTAATAAATGGGTTAACTTTCACTCTCATCCTAGGGCTTGAGTTGAAATGGATTTAACTCAGCCTCTTCCCAACTCTATCAAACTAGTAGGACCTAGTTTTGAATTTGATTATTGCATTAACTACCTCAATAAACCAAATGCATGCTTATATTGCCATAGGGAAGGTCACCTCATCTGTGACTACCTTGTCTGTAAACCTAAGTCTTCGAGTAGTCACTCCCAAACAACTCCCTTCCTACTACCCTAAAGTTGGATGTTGATTTTCAAAATCCTTCTGCACTCTCCCAACCCTCTTCTCCAAGCCAGCTTAGGGCCCCTCTTGCTCACAACTTCCAACCCTCTCCCTCCTCCCTCCTTCCCAACAATCGCCTCTCCCTACTAAAATGAACTCTTTTAAATATGTAACTTGATAGTGTCTCATCCTAGAGCCTCAAAAAGGATTAAAGAGACCCATCATCTTGGAAAAATATGACTTTAGGAGCAATCTCTTCCCCTCAACCTTATAACCCATCTAGAAAAAATTCCTAGTCCCCTTCCCAAGAGCCTCTTGGTGAAGATTCATTTATGGATCCCCTTGAATAGGATCTCATAATGGATACTTAAATTTGCTTTCCAATGTATCAATTTAATGTTCTTCAATCTATTGAGGAAATCCTCTCATACTCTTCACAATGAAGTGCAAGATTCGTGGAACGTGTGGGGTTTGACAATCCTCACTCATAAATACCATGTCAAACATTATATTCAAAACTTTCAAACAATGTCCTCATGCTGCAAGAAGTGAATGTTGGTGCAGTTTTTCTTGATGCAATCCCTGCTTCCATTTGGCTTGATGCTCAACTATTTCATACCAACCATGATGATGGTGGTGGTGTTGTTTTGGGACTTGCCCTATGGCTAGCTAAGCATATTGTATCTTTTAGATCTAACCCTGACAATCATTGTGTATGGACTACTACCTTCATCAATGATATGTTGGCGGTATTTTTCTCTATTTACATTCCTAACTCCCATGTTTGGATAACCTTCCTTTGGGAGTGGCTCTGTAATAACCTTCCCAACGTTAAGTGGGTTTTGGGAGAGGACTTTAACATGGTGGAGAACCCTTCTAATCATAGTTGGGATAAATTTTCTCAACTATCCCAATCTAAATTTGAAGCTTGGATGTTAGCTTGAAATTTCTTTGGAGTTCATGATCCCCTCATGGGTAATCAATCTTTAGTTGCCTCATTGGTTCACATGAAATAATTGCAGGGAAGGAACCTTAAGGAAAATGAGTTGATTGGATCAATTTTATATATCTCCTTGCTGCCCCATTCTCTCATCACCTGATTGCTACCGTCTGTCTTTAGATATCTCAGCCACTCTTTTTTATCACCTTCCTATCTTCACCATTCTTTCCCTCTCAAATTCCACTCCCCTTTCGAATGACCTTCCCTACAAGTTGAATGTTACCTATCTCAATAAAAAAATATTGTATTGATGGTCTCTTGGCTATTTAGAATGTTGATCAAAAACCACAACAAAGCAATTGGATTAGTTGGTGGGTGAGAACCATTGATAGAGGTACTACCTTCCTTCATGAATATGGGCAAAGAGCTGATGCAAAACATCACAAAGTAGAGAAATCTCTTAAAGGCCAACTCAAACTTGGTCATACACTTCTTGCTTATAATCCATGTAACATCTCATTACAATAATCAGTGGCCAATATTGAAAAATATGCTTCAAAAAATGGCTTCATATAAAGGCAAAGGTGCTCAAATATATGCTTGTCTTCAATGGATTAAGTATGGAGAATGTGAGTCTAAATTCAAGTCTTTCAATATCTTCAGCATAAACATAAACTTGAACATGAAACTATAATTAAATTTGTTGGTAAACCTTCGCAAAACAACCAATTTGTCATTATGAACACCTCAAAAACCTTTTTACTGATGATTTTGCTAATGACATTCTTATCCCCATTCTTAAAGAAAGTGTTGTTAGTTGTATTTCGCATAAAATAGACCTTGAGTATAGTAAGTTTCTCAACCACCTAATTTTAATAGAATAAATTGATGTTTCCCTCTAGTGTTTAGCCTTAGAAAAAATCTTGAGAATTGATGGGATTCTTTTTGAGTTTTATAGAACTCTTTGGCCTCACATTTGAGAGGACTTCTATAATGTTTGTCTTGAGGGAGTTGAAACCAGATCTTTAGGAAATATTATTAACCAAGGGTTGATTAAGCTCATCCCCAAAGGCAAAGAAGAAGACATGGTAAATGGATTATGACCGATTACCCTCCTCAATACATCATACAAAATAATAGCTAAAGCTTTGGCATGTAGATTTAAGCATGTCCGCCAAATGATTGTTCATCCACAATAGACTAGATTCTTGGGAGGAAGATTTATCTTAGATAACCTTGTGCTTGCTTGAGAAATAGTTGAATGGGCCCAAAAAACTACACAAGATGCTCTTATTATAAAGCTTGACTTTGATAAAGCTTACGACTGAGTCAAGTGGCCCTTTATTCTTAAAATGCTAAAATGGCTTGGATTTGGACCTAAAATTTGCCACAAAATCAACATGCTATTTATGGATGTGAATGCCAAAGTGACTATTAATGGGATGTTATCTCCTCCATTCCCCTTACGAAAATTCATTCAACAAGGTTGCCCCCTTGCTCCTTTCCTTTATGTCTTAACTATTGATTCCCTTGATAATCTTTTCCAACATGCTCTCAAATAGACTTATTCAAGGCATCTCTCTTCTTGGCAACATTTCAGCATTTAATTCTCATTTTGCAAATGACAACATGCTTTTCATTCAAAATTTTGTAGAGGAAGTTGTAGGACCCTAAATCTGCATTGGATCAAAAACAAAAACCATTAGTATTGTTAGTAAACCAAAGCAAACCAAAAGATCCCCTATAAGATTCATTTAATCACAAGAATGATGCCAAAGAAACAAGCAAACATAGAAGGGCATCATTCTAATGAATCAAACTAGCATCTTATAGTGGATTGGTGTCACATGTGCTAGTGACCCTTTCCCAACCCTTGATCAAAGCTTAAATTGTGTAAATGATGGAGATGATGGAGTAAAATGGACAAGATCAAATCTCAAATGAAGAGAGTAACCTTGCATAAAATTGTGAAGAGATGGTGAAGGGTTTGACAAGAGATGAAGCCTCTATTTTATAGATTTTCAAAATGCTAAGTGTTGAAAATGGACCAATGTGGGACAAAGATCAAGCCAATAAGATAAGGCCACTTGTCAAGTGGTGATTGGTTGATGTATGTGCAAGATTTGGGAAGAGTGCCCATGAGAGGGAGAATTTGAATTCAAATTTTCCAATAAATGCTGAGTTTGACTTTGGAAGGGGACATGTAAGAGGCATGTAAGGCCTCATAAATGCTCTATTGGGTGTACATGTCCACTTGGGGGGAGATTCAAACTTGGGAATATTCTCCCTTTATGCCAAGTTGAAAATAAATAATTTTGATAAATCAATTAAATGAATTTCATGTGCAAGTGGCCAAATCGAGAGAATGCAAGTGGGATGGGATTAGCATTAGATTTAATCAGGATTAATTAGCTAGGATGATGATTAAGCAGATTTGACCACTTTGACTTGATTTAGGGATTTAAATCAAATCAAAGGGAGATGAATAATGCTCTGAGATTTAATTAAATAAATGATTGATTTATTTAATCAAAGAGATGATGATAGTGTATACGTCTAAAAATGGTCATGATTAAGCTTGTTAATTAATTAAATATGATTTATTTAATTAATCCAATGTCATCTGCATATAAATAAATTTAATTATTTATTTATATCGTTCATCTTCTAAATTCTTCTACCTTTAATTAAATTAACTATTAACATTCCCACCCTCCGCTTGATTAAATTAAATAAATTTAATTTATTTATATTTAATTATCATCCTATTCTAGAGTTTAAATATTTTAAATATTTAAATAATGGAATATCTTCTTCATCTCATCTTTTACCTTTCGCTTGATTAAATTAAATAAATTTTTATAATTTATTTACATTTAATTATCATTCTATTCTAAAGTTCAAATATTTTGAATATTTGAATAATGGAATATTCTTCGTCCTCAAATTAAATATTAAATATTTTTATTTAATATTTTCCACCTCACCCTAATTTCATTTTTAAAAACATAATTAAATAATTTATTTAATTATGTGGGTTTCCATTTTCATCTCCACTTCTCAAATTAAATAAATTTAATTTATTTAATTTCTAACTCATGCTAACTCGCCCTTCCAAATTTGCATCTCATCCTTTGGAATGGAAGTTTCCCTTCGAAACTCAATGACGAAATTCGAAGAAATGGGAAACCTTCCATTCTCCTCTTCCACTTTCGAAAATCTCCCGCCGTCCGTTCGAAACAAGCTTAATCTGGACCGTCGATCGATTCAGCCAATCAAACTCGTTCGAAAACTCTATAAAAGCCCGTGCAAATCCAAGCCTTGGTTAATCATCCCACATACATTCTGCATAATCGTTCATGTTCGCACACTTCGTATACTCATTTACATAGCCATATTTTCACCAGCATTTGCATGCATATTAGTTTTAATATCACAGCAATGTCTTTCATTTTAGCATAACCTTTTGCATTTTGCATATTATGCATTTTTATTTTTATCTCGTTCTTCATGCTGTCATTTTGTTGAGCTCTATCTGCTGATTTGAGAGACATTCGTAGCAACAAAATGGTGAAGTTAGAGGAGGATAAGACGGTTTCGAGAAGCTGCGATTACGGTTTGCATTATTTCATTTTTCTTTTGCATCTTTTCGATTTAATGTCTTATTAACATGTGTTTGATTTACATTTGGATTGATCAATGTTCATGCACATAAAATGCAGGTGGGGCGAACCCACAATTGCGTTTTCTGTAGAAAGTTTATTTTAGCCAGTTTAAACTTTCTAAGAATCGATTCTTGAGAAAATTATAGCCGTTTAAAGAAGCGCGATGAAAATTCACGGCATATGGAAAACTTTAACCGGTTTTCGCGGAATTTATTAGCATCAGTGGTATTCCCGGCACATCCATTAGTATTCACGAAGCATCCTATAGCTGATGCAATCACGGAAGTGGTTGTTAAAGCATCACGAGGTACGGTAAAGTATATAATTTTCTTCTCATATGCACCACGGTACTTATTTTAACATTTTCTTCGAGCATCAGGTCGTTTAGGAAGCTTATGAGTGTTTGTTGGTGCATCCGATACGTTGAAATTACATCGGTTTGTTTATCTGAGTCGTTAAAAGCATATCACGTTCGGCGCTATCTGATGACCTCTGTTTAGAAGCATATATCTTGTAACAAAATTCCTGAAATTTTGAGTCGATGCATTCATGAAGAGCCAATTATGTTTCCTTTCTAAAAGTTTTAAAATGAAACAATCTAGGGTATACATGGGATAAAATGAAGCAATCTAGGATAGTCCCCAAACAATGAATTTTGCAGTTAAAATTGAACAATCTATTTTTGGTGAAGCAATATCTTCACTTAGATTAGCTCATTGTTATTTGGATTTTTAAAAAGAACATCTGCTTGCTGTGATTGTGGCAATAGGTCTATGCTCTCCCCTTAACTGGGTGATCAGAATACCAGACTTGCCTTTTAATTTCATACAATTTTATTGTTACATCCTTTAGAGAGCCTGCCATAGTGGGAAAAAGTACTCACCCTACGGGAACGACTCAAGTGGGTTCAAAGCCAAAGCCGAGGAGCTATTTACTATAAAATTTAAAGCGAATTTGGGGAAACCCTCTTTTGCCGGTAGTGTGCAAGATAACCATCCCCAAAGCCTTTGTTCTAAAGGTTGGGAGGTCTTCTGAGGGAGTTTATTATTGCCGCGCAGGCAGGCCACTACTATGAACCTAGTGTAGTAACTTGACCCGAGTCGGTTAGCAAACATTCTAATAATCCACCCTGATTGCAAGGGAGGAAGAATCGCTTTGAACTCACCATATAGCGCGAGGGTGTTTTATGGGGATCCGGTATCCGCCAGTAACTCACGATGCACGGAAAAGACAAAAACGAGCAACCGAGGGTGACCGCAATTTGTAATAGTCGACGGTTAAGATGTGAAACATTGATTACTTCGAGAATGAGGAAGCCTACTTGAGCACTTAAGAGTGAGTCTGTCTAAATTGTCTTTCATGTGAAAAACCTATGAAAACATTTGATGAAAAACATTTCTTGATCAAACACTTCATGTTAGTATAGGGCTTTAAGAACAACTGTTTTCAAAAATGTTTATTGTGTCTTCCATTACATTAATTTAGATAAAGAGATCATCCAAAAGAAACATGAAGAACAACAATTGAAAGCCACTTAGGAGTTTTGTCATATCATTGCTTCAAAAATATTCTCAATACCTTTTTCCATGCTTAGGGATTGGAAGTCAACAAAGTTTCCCAAGAAATCAGTTTTCAAGAGAATCAGGAAACCTAAGAAACCATTAGGATATAAGAAAACACTGCAAAAGAGAAAATTCTTATACAAAAGTCGACAAGTTTTGCTTCACTATCGAGGGTTTCTTCATAGATATCAGGATTTTGTTAGAGGATTCACTGATGAATATGTTGTAGATCCCGTAGATTCCCGAGCTTATTATCAAAGAAGAGCTTTATCACAATGGCACAATCATAACCAACCTCTTGAATTTGACAACATACCACAACCTTCCATAGAATATCCTTCACACCCAAGCCATATTCTTCAAAGATCTTAAGAGAATCTCCTTGAAAACGAAGATCAAAATCTTTTAAAGTGCACCTTTCAAAACAAGCTTTCTAATTTTTGGCTAAACTTCCCCCAACAGGATTCTGAAATCCTTTATCATCTTGGAAGCCACAACCAATAAGTTAGGAGCATCCTTGATCATATCATAAGATTACATATCTTATCGGATCAAGACATCATCACCATTGCACTTGTCAAAACTAGGATCTAAGTTTAGAAGAATCTTTCCAAAAACATATGCCTATCTCCACAAGGTCTCAACACAATAAACTGAAGGATACAATCCAGAAAGAAAGTCATATTCAGAACACTCAAGAGGAAGGAGAAAGCAGTAATCCTATTTTTAGCATAAATCAAAATCCACTCTTCAACAACAACATGGACAATAGAGAAGAAAATCCTTTTCATAATTACAGAGATAAAAATCAAGTGGATAGTGATGAAGAACAAGAAGAGGAACGTCTTAAAGAGGCTGAACAAGATCCAAAATTCCATAAAGCCATTGAAAATATTTTGCAGCGAGACAAGGAAAAATATTTTCGCTATCTAGCCGAACAAGGGGCTAAATTACCTCACGACTTTGACACAGAAAACTTGAAAAACAAACCTGAAGAGACACCCCTTTCAGATCTTAGTGCCTTGACCCAACAAATCAAGGCACTTCAAGGACAAGTTAGAGAATTACAAGGGGGAACAACCACAAAGAAATACACTCTGGAAGACATCTGTCCTTATCCTTTTGACAGAAGTTTAAACATGATTCCTTTTCCCAAGCATTGTGAAATGCCAAAGTTTGATCGCTATAATGGGAAAACGGATCCAATTGATCACGTTAGAGACTTCAGAAACCTGACATTGGAATTCGCTCACGAAGATACTTACCTGATGCGACTGTTTCCTAGGAGTCTCGGAATACACTCTATGGAATGGTTATCCAAGATCACACCTCCCGTCAAAACCTTTGAAGAATTGATCAACCTATTCATATCACAGTATACTTACAACATACAGCATCAGATCACCATGATAGACCTTTGTAAAGTTGCACAAAAACCTGGTGAACCTTTCATTACGTTTCTTCAGAGATGGAGAAGAATGTTTGCCAGATACCCACGTCCTGTCCCTGAGAAAGAAAAGATGGTTACTTTCATCAACAGTTTAAATTCAGAAATGAGCTATCACTTGAACTTACATTGTCCCTCTTCTTTTGAGAAAATGATCGAAGATGCCTTAACCATTGAAAATTCTTTGGTCAAAAGAGGCATAATAAAACATGACAAAGAAAATCCTAGCTCATCTAACCATCACAATAATTAGGACAAGTCCAAATTCTGGACTCACAACAAAAATATGGTGAACGATGGTGTTGTTGACGCGAATCACGCCTCGACCAAACCATTTGTCCTCAGTACTCTAAACACTCGCAACAACAATGTCAACTCAATTGCAAATCATGGAAATAATCCTCCTCTACCAAGGAATAATACAAATCAAAACTCTACTCCCCATCAAGGGATTTCCAACAACCAGGGTTACCGAGGAAACAATAACAATCACAATTCTTTAGGGAACACCTCAAATTCAAATCCGCAAATATTTTCATTCTTCTCAAATAGAAGAAATTTCACTCCATTGGGTCAATCTGTAGAATCCGCGTTCAAAGAGTTGATGGCCAAAAATGTCATTACTTTACCACCTCAACGGAATTATGAACCCAGTGTAAAGCCTCCATCATGGAATGAGGCACACTATTGTGATTATCATCGATGTAAGGGTCATCGTACAAACAACTGCCAAGCCTTGAAGAATGCTATTCAAGACTTGATTGACAATGATATCATCACAATAGAAGGAAATCAACAAACCAATGCAGACCACCAAGCATTTCGTAATCCTTTACCTAATTATCAAAAAGGTGAGTCTTCTGACAAAAAAGTAAATCACATCAATGATGATCATATAATCAACCATCTCTACGCAGACGATGAGCGGGTAAATGTCATTAAAGTCAACGAGAAGGTGGAATATAGGGAAGTCAACGTAACAACAAGAGCGCAAGCTAAAGTTGTCTTGAAAGGCGCTTCTTCAAAATCCATTGAATCCCCACCTCAACATCAATATGATTTGGTCAATCAACTTCGAAAAACCCCTGCTCAAATTTCAATTTTGGAACTATTAAGGATTTCTCCAGCCCATAAAGAAGTTCTCAAAAAATCCCTCAGTGAAACCAATGTATCAACTGAATTGGATGTGAATCAATTTCAAGCCATGGTAGGGCATTTGTCCTCACCCACTTGTCTTTCATTCTCTGATAAAGATGACGTTTCCATAACTCATCCCCATAACTCCTCTTTGTACTTAGAAGTCATGATTCATAAGTTTCGCATTAGACGAGTTCTAATAGATGGAGGTGCTGGTTTGAACATTTGTACCTTGAAGTTGGTCAAAGCCTTAGGATTTTATGAGGACTCCATTGATTTCAGAAGAAAGATTACCATAAAAGCCTATGATGATGAAGAAAGAACATCTAAAGGTCTAATCATGCTGCCGATCAGAGTGGGCCCTGTTATAAAGAATACTTTCTGTCAAGTACTGGACCGTGATCTGGCATATAACATCTTGTTGGGTCGTCCTTGGATCCATGAAATGCAAGCCATCCCATCAACTTATCATCAATGTCTCAAGTTTCCTTATGATTGGCAAGAAATCATGATACCTGCTGATAATTCCAACAATCAGACTTGTGCCAACATAAAAGCCAGTCAAGATACTTTGGTCCCTAATAATCGAGAAGCTCATGCTAGTACTTCTCTAAAAATTGACACACAAATTAGTCAATTGACTAATAGTTTTGACAAAAAGCTGAAATTCAAGGATCATGGAGTTGGAGAATACTCTCTTTGCCTTGCCAATTTACCTACGTCACCTCGATCACATGGACAACCATCTATCAGGGAACACCAAGTATCAGCAACTTCAACATCAAAGCAAATGCCAATAGAGCCAATTACAAAATTTAATGGACAATTCATCAAAGAAAAATTCCCCATGGAAAACCCTGAGGATACCGAAATTCTAAATTGGCTCTATAAAGATGAAGATGAAGTAGTTTCTAACGTCAAATTACCCACAGACAAATATGGGAAAGGATATTTAATCATGCAGAAGATGGGCTATGACGAAGGACCTATCCGAAAAAGGAAGGAAGGAGTAGTTGAACCCATTCACCTCCGCGGACTTGCTGCAAAAGAGAAAACGGGATTGGGTTATGATACTCACTCTAGAGAAGGAAAATCCAAACATGGCAATGTCTTCACATTGCAAGAAAGCTCAGATTCCAGAGAAGCATGCTTGACAACAGTTCAGAATTTCCTAGATAACAATTCTGACACAGACTCTGCTGAATATGAATGGGATACTATTTACAATGATGAGTTCTGGAGGGACAAAGAAGTGGATGTAATACACCAATATGCCCCAACTCTAATTGAAGGACAAGGTTTAGGGTCCCAACCACAAGAATCTGAACCACAAATCGACTATGATTCTAATGATACTGAATCAGATCTAAACGAACAAGACTATCATGAGAACAGTATCATCATTGATCCACCTCATACCTCGGATCCTACAGACCACTCTGTTATGACCTTAACCATAGCCGATCTCACACAACCTGACGATCCTCTACCTTTAGTCTATCCTGACCTCATTGATTGGGATTCTACGAAATCTATTAACATACCCATGTTTCCGAGTGATGAAGCTATTGTAAACTTCCTTTCCGCAGAAGACACAAATGATTGTTCCACTAGCGATTTTCGACATAGAGTTTTTGATCAGGAGAGTGTCAAGTCTCCTAGCTGCAAAAGTAAAAATATAAAAGAAAGATCTAATGGTGAAAACCAGAATCTGGCAGTATTAGATCAAACAAAAGATAAAATAAAGAGCGTATCAGATGGTGAAAACCTCTTTGAGGCACCAAATGATGGGACTCTTGACACTCTCCCGGAACACTACCATGAACGATCGCCTATCCTGATTGAGCCTACAAATGCTGTCGATCTTGAAACTTCTGACAAACCAAGAATTTTACAGTTAGCTGCATCAATGACTGAAAAAGAAATACCATAATTCATGGAATTCCTAAAAGAAAATCAGGTTAATTTTGCGTGGTCTTATGCTGACATGCCTGGTCTTGATCCTGATCTTATCATGCATCATTTATCCATCAAACCAGGGACCAAGCCGGTGAAACAAAAACTTAGAAAGATGCACCCTCATGTTGCATTATTGGTTAAGGAAGAACTAAGAAAACTCCTTGATGTGGGCTTCATAAGACCAATTGACTATGCAGAATGGATTTCTAACATTGTACCTATATCCAAACCAGATAAAACTGTCAGAATATGCACAGATTTCAGAGATCTCAACAAAGCATGCCCTAAAGATGATTTTCCATTACCAAACATCGACACTATAGTTGATCTAACAGCTGGCCATGCCATGTATTCATTAATGGATGGTTTTTCTGGATATAACCAAATCAAGATTGCACGAGCCCAGGAAAGCGGCTTTCACGTATCATGGGAACTTATTTGGGCGTCATGCCTTTAGGTCACGAAGAATCTTTGAGAACTTCTACCTACAAAGAGCCATGGCTACAATCTTTATGACATGATGCATGTCTTCATGGAAGATTATGTGGATGATATATTGGCAAAATCATACACCAGAGAAGGACATCTTGAAGTATTGTCCAAAATATTTGCAAGATTAGAAAAATTCAAAGTTCGTCTTAACCCGAAGAAATGTGTTTTTGTGGTCAAGTCTGGAAAACTCTTGGGGTACATTGTTTTAGAAAAAGGAATTGAAGTAGATCCAGCAAAAGTTCAAGCAATCATGGAAATGCCCCCACTAAAGAACATCAGTCAGCTAAGATCACTACAAGGACGACTTCAATCTATACGGAGGTTCATCGCACAATTGGCTGATAAGAGTTTACCATTCACACATCTACTGCATAAAAATGTTCCTTTCAAGTGGGATGACAAATGTGAATTGGCTTTCTAGAAAATCAAAGAATATCTAATGACCCCACCAGTTCTCATATCACCAAATCCAGACAAACCACTCATCTTGTACATTGCTGCAACAGAGACATCTCTGGGGGCACTGTTAGCACAAGAAGACACTACTGGAAAGGAACGTGCAATCTACTACATCAGTAGAACACTAACAAGTCATGAACTCAACTACACTTCTATTGAGAAGGCTTGTCTGGCAGTAGTTTTTGCTTCACAGAAGTTTCGGCATTACATGCTGACCCATACAGTCAATTTGGTTTCAAAGATTGATCCACTCAAGTATTTGTTGAGCAAAGCATCATTGACAGGGAGGTTAGCAAAGTGGGTAATGATTCTAAGTGAGTTTGACATACACTATGTTGACCACAAGGCCATCAAAGGACAAGTTATAGCTGATCAATTAGCAAAGGCACCACTACAAGAAGATCATCCCTTGCACATTGAATTTCCAGATGCAGATGTATTCACTGCGGAATCTAAACAAACGTGGGCCTTATATTTTGATGGTTCTTTCACTCAACATGGATCGGGGGCAGGCATACTTTTTGTCACCCCTCAAGGGCATACCATTCCTCGTTCATATAGGCTAATGTTTCCATGCACCAACAACATAGCTGAATATGAAGCATTAATCACTGGACTCAAGATAGCACTGGAATGGAGAATAACAGAATTACAGGTGTTTGGTGACTCACAGTTGGTCATTTGTCAGATCAATGATGACTATCAAACTAAAGATGAAAAACTACTACCTTATAAAAAGATGGTGGATGACTTCAAGAAATATTTTGTGGACATCAAATTCACACAAATTCCAAGGCTTGATAATAAAGCAGCTGATGCTATGGCTACAATCGCATCATTGTTACAGCTCCCAGAAACTCAAAATCGTTATGAGTTTCTGGTGGAACAATCATTTACACCTGCCTATGATACCCCTGAAAGCCAAATCATTTATCACTTGGTAGGATCCAATTCACCTTGGTACAAAAAAATTTATGCCTATCTCAAAGATGATATCTTACCACCCGATTTATCCCGTAACCAAAGACGTAACTTCATCCGCCAATCCGCTCGCTATACCCTCATCACTGACACCCTTTATCGCCGTGGTCTTGATGGTACTTTACTCTGATGTCTTGAATGCGAGGAATCTGACAAAGCTTTACAAAAAGTTCATGGTGGCATCTGTGGTACTCATTCAAGTGGACTGACCTTATCTAAAAAATTGATTAGAATGGGTTACTACTGGCCTACAATGGAGAGGGAATCATTCACTTTTGTGAAAACATGTTCAAAATGTCAGATTCATGGGAATCTCATTCATGCTCCTGCACAGGAACTTCAACCGTTCACACCAACTTGGCCATTTTCTCAGTGGGGTTTAGATCTAGTGAGCAAAATTCATCCTTCTTCCTCAAATGGTCATAAATTCATCATCACAGCAACAAAATATTTTACTAAGTGGATTGAGGCAGTCCCTCTTACTAAAGTCACCGGCAAACAAATATCATCATTCATACTCAACTATATCATTTGCCGGTATGGCATTCCCAACTCCATTATTACAGATAATGGACGACCATTCAAAAATCAAGATGTTGATGAACTTTGTGAAAGATTTCACATACAACATAGATACTCAACACCTTACTATCCACAAGGGAATGGCCAAGCAGAGGCCTCAAACAAAACAATATTGAAAATCTTGAAGAAGACTGTAAATACTTCAGGGAAGGATTGGCACGTTCAACTCAATCCTACTTTATGGGCTTATCGAACCAGTGTCCGCACACCAACAAGAGCAACACCATTTGCCCTTGTTTATGGGGCAGAGGCCATATTGCCCTTAGAAGTTGAGATTCCCTCACTCAGAGTATCATTGAAAGGCCTTACAACAGATGATGAATATCGAGTTTCCCGACTCCAAGAACTGGAACTTCTAGATGAAAAGAGACAAAGAGCAGCTGATCATTTGAAAGCTTACCAACAAATGATGTCTCGTAGCTATAACCACAAAGTAAAGCCACGAACCTTTCAGGTGGGTGATCTTGTTCTGAAAGAGAATCCACGCAATCAACAAGACAAAGAGAAGAAAGGAAAGTTTGAGCCAAATTGGCTAGGTCCTGCGTGGTTATCAAGTACTATGGTTCAGAGCCTACGTTATCAACACCGTATAGACCTATTTGACTAGCCTATCACGACATGCACCTGAAAAGTATTATGTCTAGGGCAATTATAAAAAGTCTTAAAGAAATATAAAAAAAATCAAAAGTCCCGCTAAGAAATATCAAAAAATCAGAAAAAGTCCTCAAGAAATATAAAAAACTTAAAAAGTCCAAGAAATATGCAATCAGAAAAAGTCCCTAAGAAATATAAAAAAATCAGAAAGTCCCAAGAAATATCAAAAATCAATAGAAAAAATCTCAAGAAATATCAAAAATCAGAAAAGTCCTCAAGAAATATCAAAACCTAATAAGTCCTAAAACCCATCATAGGGTGAAACCGGCAAACAAAAATGGTCAGACAAGAAAAATGCAATAAAAACAAATAGTGAAAATCTAGCAAACAGACGCTATTTGGAAGCTCTCCATCTATTAGTTCATGTTATGCATTTACTTTTTCAGCCTTCATTTTCATGCATCTTTTCCATCGTCTTAGGGTCATACCCAGCATCATGCTCTCATCATTTGCCTCGAATGATAACGTCTTATAATGGCTTGATTATTGTACATATTCATTTCAACAAGTTGTGTAGATACCAAGGGCCAATCTGGGGACACTGGGGGCAATCAACTTTCAACAGTAAGATAATGACATCAAAATCAATCACGCAAAACAAAACAACCAAATCAAATCAAAGCATCCGAACATTGATCCATATCACAGTGGCTTTCAATTGCATACCTTACCATGACTCATATCTGGATGATCTCTAATCTGACTAATGTTTGGAATCACAGTGTTTCATTTTCGAATAATGGTTGTTTAATTTTTTGATATCATTTCTCTGGAGCACACTCGATGAGGTACTGAACTAGAGTGGCAAGGAAAGAGGATGATTTTTTGTCTGATGTCTGGAGGTTAACCATTTATCTGTTGCAAATATGTCACAATACATGAATCTCCAAAGATTATAATTGATGACAGTTCCAAATTTGCATCAGATGGTGGTTAGTCTTTGTTTGTTTACGCAAGAATTGCCCAGGTCATCTCGGTTCAATTATACCTAGATGCTTGTGTTCACTTGCTATATCAAAAATTATGAAAGTTGTACTCAGATCATCATTGGTGCTAATTTCCCCTCTGATGCTTGTACATACTTCCAACATTTTAAAATGCTCTATGATGATTTAAGCAGGCTCACTAAAAGGCTCAACAAAATGATCGGCTTCATTTAGTTGCATTTCATTTTAGGTCATTGAACATAATTGCATATGGGATTTTGCATCGCGAGTTTTCGAAGGGTCAATGGTTGTCATCTTTCGGACTATTTGTGGAGGACAATGCAAATATTTGTATCATTATCATTGCATTTCATCTTCATTTCATTTCATCATCATTAGCATTATCGTTTCATCATTGCACCCATTATCATTTTAGTATCAATATCATCTCATTAGGTGCATCTCATATTATTTCATACTAGTTTCATTATTGCATCCATTATCATTCCATCATTTCATATTGGTTGCATCGTCCATTTCATCAACATTCCAGGTGCATTTCGTTTCACATTTGTTTGTATTTCATCCATTTCAATATCATTTTCTTTTCCATATTGTTTTTATTATTTTTATTTCCTCTCATTTGCCACTCATTATCACTTTGTTATCATTATTATGATCATTTAACAATTTTTGCTTATCATTCTATCACTTCATTATTCTCATTTTAATGGCACATTACCATTATCTCATTCATTCCACTTTGCAATTATCATTATCATTTGAATCATTGCATTTATAATTATCACTCATGGTAGTTTCATATACGTTTTCTTACCATTATAATCATTTCATTTCATTCACTTATCCCTCATTCCATACATTCATCATTATATGGTCATCTTTTCATTATTTCATTATCATTACCATTTACTGCATCATCATTCATCTTATCTTTTATCTTTTCATTCATGTCATCACCATCTCATTATCACCTCATTTCACTCATTACTTCATTGCATCATTATCATTTCACATCATATCATTTCATTTCATTTATCATTTCATTTCACATCATATCATTTCATTTCATTTTATTATCATTTCACATCATATCATTTCATTTCATTTATCATTTCATTTCACATCATTTCATTTCACATCATATCATTTCATTTCATTTCACAGCATTTCATTTATCATTTCATTTCACATCATTTCATTTTTCATTTCATTTCACATCACATCATTAACACTTCATATCATATCATTTAAACAATAACATTTCATATCCATTTATCACTTCATATCATTTAACATTTTCATTTCATCTAATATTCCATTATAATTTCACATTCCATTCTATACCATTTCATTTTATCATTTTATCCATTCACTCATACCATTTTTCATCACATCATAATCCGAAGCACAACATTCATCTGCACTACAAAGTCTAAAAATACATATCATACACAATTCATCTGCATGACATCATTAGTTCACATCATTAGTTCATAATCATAATAAAACATCATAATCAAACCATCCTGCATATCATGTTAGTCATCAAATCATTTACATACATAACAAAATCCATCACATATAGACATCCATGCATATCATATCATCACATCAAAAAAATGAACATCACATCATCATCAGAATAATCATCGCCGCTGCATATCATCACTCATCAAAAAAATGATACAAATGTTCAAATGTCCAATGAAACCACAATGTCCAATACATCAAATATGATCAGACATGGCATGTACATGCTCCGAAAATAATATCATAGAATCTAACTAGTGGATGCTCCTGATGGTGCCGGTCCGGAGGGAGGTGGTCTGCCACTAGTGCCTGCATCTGGGTCCTACCGTGGCCCTATCACTCCTCTGCTCTGAGTATGTGTCTGTGATCTGCTCCGGGTCCTGCTGTGGGATCGCGGATATGGCTCTCTGCGCTCTGGAGGGCATAGCTCCTCGTACCTGACCCTGTAGTACTCAGCCTCCCTGGCCATCTCCATACCCTCTCCAATGGCCTCTCGTAGTGATGCACTCTCTACAGTGCCCATCAGTCTCTGAGCCACGCCCTCAACCTCTACTGCCTGTCGCCTGAATGCATCTCTCTGCGATCACCTGAGCTAACTGTGGGTCTGGGGCAGGTGCCTGTGCCTGTCTCTGTGCCTATGCCTGTGCCTGGGCAAGCTGTTCCTGTAGCTGCACAATAAAAGCCTGTGCCTGTGATAACTGACTCTGTAGCTGACCCTACTGCCCCTGCAATGTCTGCACCTGAGCCTGAAGAGTGCCTATCTGTCCCTGCTGTGAGGAAGAGGCCAGCCGGATCACTG
This sequence comes from Sequoia sempervirens, assembly GCA_007258455.2. NCBI lineage: Eukaryota > Viridiplantae > Streptophyta > Pinopsida > Cupressales > Cupressaceae > Sequoia > Sequoia sempervirens. Next base: position 64,398 of record VDFB02109542.1, read on the forward strand.
TCTGTCTCCCTATCCCTGTCCTCGGTTGCCGCATAATATGCACACCCCTCAAGATGTCCCGCCTTGACCTACCCAGTGCCTGTCCTCCCATCCCGCCATCATCCCCATCATCATCATCATCATCATCTGAGCCCTCCTCCTCTCTGCTCTCCACCTCCTCTCCTCCAACCGCTCCCTGCTCACCACCGGCCACATCCTCCTGTCCACCTGCTACAGGCGGTGGTACTCTCAAAATCAGAGCTGGCTCATCAGGACTGGTAAATCGTGGAAACAGATGCGTGTGAAAATAGGCAGCATACTCATCAGACATCCCGACATCCACTATGTCTCGTCTGTCAACCCATGCCTCAGGTGCTAAGGCCATGTACTTCGTATAGGCGGCCTGATACACAATGCACGGCCCCCATCCGGCCTCATCTCTGCTTTGGGCGTAATGTGCAACCCCTGCGGCATCCCCTGTGTGAATCTGAACTGCCTCTGCACGTGCAATGCCAGAAATCTCTCTAAAATGAAGGGCGTCCTCCCTATTAGAAACCACGGAATACAGACATAGGGAATCTCGGTGTCATTAGTAGCCCATGGCTCACAGTCCAAATACGGTCGCCATATGACCGTATCTATGTCATCTAGAAGTCGTCTCCAATAATCTACCTTGCCCAGCTTGGGCTGGGTAAGGAACTCAGAATACATGTAGATATATGGCCTGCCTCGTGCCCTCACTCTGGGACATGCTGGCCTCGTCACAGCAAAATTCTCCCAGACCCAGATCTGTAGCACTGTAACCCCACAAGATAAACTGGAGGATCCTCTGTAAACTACCTGGTGCAAATCATGATAGAGGTGAGCTAACATGCAACTCCCCCATGCATACCTCCTCGGCTGTAGTATCATCTGCTCTAGAATCCTGCCCCAGCCTACTGACAACCCCTTTGCCCGACGATCTGGACAAAGGAGACATCTGATGAAAGCACCCAAAACTACTGGCAAGGCTGGATATCCGTGAAAGTCTGCCCATGGTACCCAATACCCGGCTATCCGCGCGTCTCCGTACACTCTCCTCAGAGCATCTGTACCCCCAATCTCCTTGTGATCATAATACACAAGGGCTCCAACAACCGGAATACCTAGGATCCTATATACATCCTTGGGAGTCACTGTCGCCTCACCGGTTGGCATGTGAAAGGTGTTGTGCTCCGAGTGCCATCTCTCTGCTAGTGCTGTCAGCAATCCTCTATTGACCCTAATCGGCGGCATCGCCAACAAGGGTCTCAAACCACAAGCATCAATCACTGCTCTGTCAGCAGGGGTTAACTCAGGGATCCTATCCCAACCTGTTGAATGTCGCTCCCTAATCTGGAGGTTTTTGAAAACCTCCTATTTTTTTCATCACAAAGGTCATTCATCAGAATCATATCACATATTCAAACAAAATCAAATCAGACCTATATCAGTGAACTATGTCAGACCCATATCAATGACTCATATCAATGCATCAAATCAGCGACTCATCACACAATCACTCCTATCAATCAAATCACATCAATTCTATCAAGCTGAATATCCTATCTATCCTACTATTAATTACTATTTGCTTCCTATCGCAGAAAGCAAATTTATCAGACGTCATATCAATTTCATTTACTCTTTGTTTTCTATCCTAAGAAGCAAGGTTATCAATCAATCATTCGATTTTCCTATCCATATCAACATGATGACATGACACTCTACCTATCTATTGACTAAGGAAGCAATACAAAATCATTATTTTCATTGGAACATTCATTTTGACTATTTACTGGATGCACCATTCTTTTTACGGAATGCGCTCAATCCCATATGCGCCGTAGTTTTCACTCTATGCGCTAAAACAGGCACCCAATGCGCGTTTTCCCGTATGCGCCACTTTTCTCATCATATGCGCCACTGTTTTCGCTGTATGCGCGCTTTCCTATATGCGCGTTTGTTTTCCCTATATGCGCTCTATCCCTAAATTTTTGAATCTTTCCTATATGCGCGCTAGTTTATATAGGATGCGCTAAACTGGTTTTCCTACGACATTCAAACATCTATACCCTATGCGCGTTTGTTTCTACTATATGCGCGCCTTTTTTTTTTGAAAGCGCCTAAAAATTGCTATATGCGCGCAAACGTAAAATCTTAAACCAAAAACCACGGAAAACATGAAAAATTACGATTCAAACAGAAAAATTCGAAAGCATAAGAGGATCGATCGACTCACCGGTGGTCCATAAGCAGCCGGCCTTTGATATCTACGTGATCTCTCGAATCGGTGGCGATGATACGGAATCTCCATGTCGCAATGTCGCTTTCAGAGCTACAGTTTCACCACAGTCAAAAGTGCAAATGACTTGTCTCTTTCAACCTTTTTACCTTTTAAAGGTCAACCAAGGATAAAATAAATGAGACTTTATTTTCAAAATGGGCATTTATTTTTCTGTCGCGAGCTAAACCACTTTCCCTCTCATCCGTGATTTACCTCTCGAGGGGGCATCATCAGCAGAAACATCAAAAGTACATCAGGGGCAAAATCTTATTTTCTTTGAAACAATGTGTCTTACACATCACTTCAAAGAGGGGCAAAATGTATACGTCTAAAAATGGTCATGATTAAGCTTGTTAATTAATTAAATATGATTTATTTAATTAATCCAATGTCATCTGCATATAAATAAATTTAATTATTTATTTATATCGCTCATCTTCTAAATTCTTCTGAAACTTGTTAAATTAATTATTAACTGTTTCCGCCTGCAGCGATTAAGAATTAAATAAAGTTTAATTTATTTACATTTTAGTATAAATATATTCTAGAGTTTAAATATTTTAAATATTTAAATAATAGAATATCTTCTTCATCTCATCTTTTACCTTTCGCTTGATTAAATTAAATAATTTTTTATAATTTATTTACATTTAATTATCATTCTATCCTAAAGTTCAAATATTTTGAATATTTGAATAATAGAATATTCTTCGTCCCCAATTAAATATTAAATATTTTAATTTAATATTTTCCACCTCACCCTATTTTCATTTTAAAACATAATTAAATAATTTATTTAATTATGTGGGTTTCCATTTTCATCTCCACTTCTCAAATTAAATAAATTTAATTTATTTAATTTCTAACTTATGCTAACTCGCCCTTCCAAATTTGTATCTCATCCTTTGGAATGGAAGTTTCCCTTCGAAACTCAATGACGAAATTCGAAGAAATGGGAAACCTTCCATCCTCCTCTTCCACTTTCGAAGATCTCCTGCCGTCCGTTCGAAACAAGCTTAATCCGGACTGTCGATCGATTCAGCCAATCAAACTCGTTCGAAAACTCTATAAAAGCCCGTGCAAATCCAAGCCTTGGTTAATCATCCCACATACATTCTGCATAATCGTTCATGTTCGCACACTTCGTATACTCATTTACATAGCCATAGTTTCACCAGCATTTGCATGCATATTAGTTTTAATATCACAGCAATGTCTTTCATTTTAGCATAACCTCTTGCATTTTGCATATTATGCATTCTTGTTTTTATCTTGTTCTTCATGCTGTCATTTTGTTGAGCTCTATTTGCTGATCTGAGAGCCATTCGAAGCAACAAAATGGTGAAGTTAGAGGAGGATAAGACGGTTTCGAGAAGCTGCGATTACGGTTTGCATTATTTCATTTTTCTTTTGCAGCTTTTCAATTTAATGTCTTATTAACATGTGTTTGATTTTTACTTAATTAATCCAATATTTCATACACACAGGATCTATTGTTGTTATTCCTACCCCTTGGTAGCTATGGTTTCAAAGGGTGGGGGGTTGCCACTGGTTCTCTTTCCAAAAGTTGTACTTTTGAACAATCCTATCTTTCTGTAGGGATGGGCCTAAATAGGATACCTTTCCTCCACAAACCCCACCGACCTATTGGCCTTGGGGTAGGAGGATATAGATACACTTTAGGTTGAGCTCATTAGGAAGGGTAGTTTGGAGCAAAGGAGGGAGGGGAAGTTATAATCGAAGCTATCCAGCCAACAAACTAGAACTAGCCCAAATGTAGGTGTAGTGGTAACTAGTTCTCCAGAAAATCAATATCCGCATCTAAAATTCTTTCTTGATTAGCATCTCCAACAGGTAGTCTAGTAAATTTCCCTATCTAGAAAGCTTTGACCATACATTGGGATGGGTGGGAGATATAGCAGGTGTTGAACTAGTTGAATTATTGGTAGTCCTTCATTACCCCCGACCAAGGAAAGGACCCTCCCTATAGGATGGTAGAAAGATAGTTGATGAGCTAGGAGATCTCTTCATGATCGAGATTGAGGGGTCCTTTTCTCTTTTCCTTCCTCCTTATAGCCTCCACCTTTGATAGAGCTCTATGCCTCACCCCCAGTTAGGGGTCCACTGCACTACCCATCGATTGAACAACTAGTTGAATTCTCGATAGTCATATGGGCCTAAACTACTAAAAACTTTCTTTTGGGGGTGAAGGATGGCTTCCATCCCATAGAGTTAGGACAAGAAGTTAAGGTACCAGGATCATGAACAGTGCCTAACTATCATCCACCCACCTGGTATTAATTAGCTTGTGGCGAATAGGAGAATTAATCAGTTCATTAATGTGCTTGCTAGTATAAGCTAGAGGTTGAAATTACCTATAGGTAGATTATTCAAGCCAATGGGAATTTAGCTTTGGCTTTCCTTCCCACACCAGGGGTGAAGAATGGCTTGAAATTCAAAGAAAGTCTAGCTGATGTGACTGGAAAATGAGCCCACTTTATTGCCTACGGGTGAAGTCCTACCGAGGGTGAAGATGGACCCCTCTAACCCAAATTTCTTTCCTAGGGGTGGGAGGAACTATAGTTGATTGTCTCATTCAAGCATGGAGATTGGATAATAGAGGATAAAGGCCCATAACTTCTTAATGGCACCCCCAGGGAATTGTAGTCTATGAGAAATTCCCTCCTTGAGTTCACCAAGACAATTTGTTCCCATCTAGGAGTTCACCAAGGAGTAGAAAATGTGGGAAGTTAGTGAACTCCCTCCCTGGGGTTTTCAGTTCCAGAGCTGGATGTATTGTCAGAAGGCAGGGGGAAACTAGAATCCCATCTCGGAGGAAGGACCCCATTCTACTCTCTTCATTTTATTAGTCTCGCCTACCCTCTTCATTTTCCTTAGCTCCAGCAGTGAAGTCCTTAGCTTTGGCCTTAGCTCTAGAAGTGACCTTTTTCAACTCAATGAGGAGAATTCATTGTAACTATAATAAGGGAGGGAATTACCTCAGCCTATAGTGAGACAACTAGAATCTCACCACCTATCTGGGATGGGTTAGGAGAGATAGTTTAATCAAGGTCAAGAAAGTATTCTCATGTAGGATCGATTTCAGTGGCCCTATGGGAAGGGATTTTGACAAAAGTATTCTCCGTCAAGCGTGTTGGGGTGAAGGCTGCTAAACAGACCTCTAGTTTGGGCATTGTTCGGGGGCTCCTACTATGGATAGTTCAGGTAGGAGCTTTGATGTAGTAGGCAGTCTCGGCAAGAGTCCTGAACCGAGGGTGAGGATAGGAATTGATTGTTGAGATAGCTGGGGAGGAGCCATCTGGAAGGAAGGAAGTCTATTTCTTGTTTGGTTGTATAGTTATCTCACCCTTGATTGATTTTTATACACCCTCGGTCAAGATGAAAGCTTGCGACACCCCAACAAGGGATGGAGTTTGACGAAAGTGACAGTTACTCTGAAGGTAGCTTCATCAAGTTACTCTAAAGGCAACTTCATCTCGTCCAACCACTATCAAGTTAGGAAGGATTTTCTCATCGAAGGCAAGTTGGACCGAGGTCAATATAGTTATTGTTCCCCCGAGCCAATGAGCAGGCAGGTAGGTTGAAATGAGCAGGAAGGCAGGCAGGTTTGAGAAAGGTCCAGTAAATGAAATAGTTTTTTAGCGAGAAACCATTCATTTGATTATCTGTTAGCACTATGAGAAACCATCCATTTTATTAAGGAGCCCCACCCTCACTCACCCCCAGATGGCCTAATTCTCCTAGAAATTTTGGGTTGATGGCACCCCCAATTCAGGATGGAACAGTGGCTATAGTTCCTGATCCACCCACGAGAATTCGACGTTGCTTCTCTAAGCATTCATTGAAGGTAATGGGAGCCCTCAACGGTAGGATTTATCCGCCCTGCTTGGAGATCAAGCAAGGAGTTCTATCCCAAGAAGGGTAGTCATCCTTCATTCACTCAAGCTTCACTCACCACAAACCCCACCGACCTGCCCTTCGGGACCGACCTAACCCTTCGGGACTAACCTGAGGCGTATCTATATCCTCCCATGAATATAATCTACCTCCTTAGGATTAATTAACTTTCTAGAGCATGGAAAGAAGGCTAATTAATTAAGGGGGCCTAGTGGGGTTGGGACCTCATGGTCGATCCCGAAGGGTAGATTGGTAGGGTTTGTGGTGAGTGAAGCTCAGGTGAATGAACGATCGGTTGATTGAACTAGTCTCTTGGTGAATGAAGCAATAACTCTATCTTGGTGAACTCCCACCCATAGTCTAGAGAGGGTAGGGAAATTTGAAGCTCATCCTCACCATCCATTTTCTTTTTTTGTGAGAAACATAAGGCATTACCCATTACCTCAACTAAACGAGGGAGCCGAACAATCCAACTTCTCTTCTTGCCGGGTAACCTTCCTTCTGGATAACTTTGGATGGTCCTTCCTTCTGACAACTATAAGTAATAGGACTGAAAATGAAAGCATGCTCTTCAGGCTTTTCCTCCTATTACCTTCCTACAGGACTAAAGGTGGTAACTCTCCCATCCTCACACAACCACGAGTCCCATCCAACTATATTAAGTTTATAGTTGTTGAACTCATTACTTTTGGCAAGGTCAGCTAAGTCGAGAAAGAACATCTCACCCCTGATTACAACCCTGGTTGGGAGGAGAAGTTCACTCAACAAGGACAAGCTCAAGGTAGGAAAGAAAGAACAATCGAACAATCCAAGAGGAGCTAAACGAGGGACTCAAAAAATCAATATTGGATAGTCATCTGAGGGGTGTGGGAGGAGAACAGGAAACTCAACTAATCTAGGGGTGGGAACTTAGGAGAATATAGAAGCTGGCTAACTTGAAAGGAACACGAGAGGAACTACTTTCTCATTGAATAACCTCTCTTCCTTCCTATTGATCTACATTTTGAAACTAGAAGCAATGGCTATCCAGTCTAGAAAGATAGTTTACCTAAGGTGAGTATGGTAGGGTGAGATTCTATACTATTGGCTAGATTCTATACATAACATGCCCAAATCCTATTTCCCCCCACCCGAGGTCGGCCCCACTGGGCAACTATGAGGGGGGATGTGAAACTATAGTTCTGGTGAAGCCCCCACCAAATTCTATGGTAGTCGGTAGATTATTATTGTGGGAGGATATAGGAGGCCCGCCATCTCTATATCCTCCCATGAATATAATCTACCTCCCGTGGGGGGAAAGGTTGGTGGGTGGGAGGAACTATAGTTGGGCACAACATTCCCACCTACTATATAGGTAGCAGTATCATAAGCATCTCTCAAACTATACCTAGTAGCATAGGAGGCAGAAGCAAATCCATACCCAGTAGTCACAGTTCCATTTCCAGATCAACTATAGTTTTCCACCCCCCTTCAATACCCAACATTAGTAGAAGCACTAGCTTACCCACTACCACCTCCACTACTGACACTAGCACCATCACTAGTGGCATCATTGGCATTAGCACCACCACTAGCACCAGTAGCACCTATAGTTTACTTTGTTGGCTCAGCACCAGCACCAAAAATGTCCATAACTTCAACACCAACACTAGAAGCATCCATAGCTTTGGTAGTAGCATCGAGTGGGGTCCATAGCTTCGGTAGCAACATCAGGCGGGGTCCATAGCTTTGGTAGTAGAATCGGAAAGGTGGGTGGGAGGCCCATCCCACACCCTTACTATTCCATATCGATATCGATATCGAAGAAGCTGTTGATTCCTTCCACACCAAGGAGGCCATCTTGTTACACCCTCTATAAGTCCTTTCCTTCCCTCTCCCTTAGTGCCTCAAATGGAAGCCTTCACCCCCCAAGATATAGTTGCTCCAAATTTGGATCTCAATCAATCATATGACCCCCCACTACTTTGTTTGATGCCTCCATTTAATACTTTCCCTTCCCTTCTCGTTCATCCTTCCATCAAGTGATTTTAGTCTAGGAACCATCCTTTTCCCACCACATCTTATTAATAGGATTGAACACATCTTATTAACGAGATTGATTATTAATGGGCAGAGGGAATTGAACCTTGAGATTGGTAGAACTGAACCGACACCATAGCTTTTGATTCTATCAATCAACATAACTTCTGATTCTATCAATCAACATAGCTTTCGAGTCTATCAATAGATTGATTGGGGTAGCTAGGGGGTCCAACTCCTCCATCTGGGGCTAGGGGGTGAACAAGGATGGCGGGTGGTCTTGTGACCGGTGGCACCGGGGCAAATTATCATGAAATTAGGTAGGTCCATGCACCTGAAGCAAAGCAATATTTCAACAAAACGGAACCTAGCAAGCAAGCTCAACTATTCTCACCCCCATATACATAGATAAGCCTCTTGACTATTCTTGCCCTTAATTAAGCTCAACTTTTCTCGCCCCCCATATATGATAAGCTCAACTATTCTCACCCTTGTGTCGATTGGTGCATTGACGCTCGAAAGGGACTTTCAGCTAGGGCTAATCAAGCTAACATAATCTAGGGATGACCCACTCCCTTATAGATAGTGTCGATTCAAAACCATGAAATCTCTAGCACATAGTCTACTTCTCCTCTCTCTGATTGAATGTTTTGTTCTTCTCTCCAACCGAATGGATGATGGAACAACCGGCTCTTAGCTGGTACCTATGGGTGAAAGCAAGACATTTGTAGAAGGATTTGAGGCTATCATTTTGGAAGGAAGGATTTGAGGCAATAATTTTGGAAGGAATCGTGACCATCCCTAAAGCTTAGAACCCTAAAGCTGAGAACCCACCCTAAAGCTTAGAACCCACCCTATGAAATGATAGAAAGGTGGGAGGGATTGAGCTTGAAATGATAGAAAGATGGGAGGGATTGAGCTTAACTCAGAAATGATGGATTGAGCTTGAAATGATAAGTCTTGAAGTACTGGAGAGGTAGGAACGAATCAATGTACCAGAAGCAAACAAACAAAGTGCCATACTTTCTTTGATATAAGCATCTCTGAGACACTTTGATATAGGCATCTCCATGTTTTCAATGCTACTTGAAGGCCCGACTCCACGGTCTATTATAGATGGAATATGATTAGGCTAGTAATAGGATTAGGCAAAAATCCAGGGCTAGGCGATGGCTAATAAGTGGTATTGGGGATCCAAAGAAAGTAATGAGACCTGCTTCCAAAGTTGTTGGGGGGTCAAAGTTGATGGGGGGTAGCCATTTTGAACTAATGGGGGGTAGCCATTCTGAACTAATGGGGGGTAGTTGTTCTGAAGGATCGTGTTGAGAAGCGAGAAACAACTAGAATTACCCCCCGAATGGAGATAGCTATAGCCACCATGTGGGGATATCGTTAATGTTACCTTCCTTCCCACACCAGGGGTGAATTCATCCAACCCACACCCCCAAGCTCCTTTTATATTCATATGGGAGCGAAAAAGAGGGAGGTTCTCCTCCAATCCCAAAGTATGGAGAGCTCCATCCTTCACCAGCTATCCTACATTACCCCATGTAGGAAGGGTAATGGGAGGTTAGGCTAATTGGGTTTGTTTTCTAATCATATGGGATGGAAAAAGTCTCAATTTTGATCTGGTCCCAAAGCTCAATTATGTTGGGCTTGTTTTCACCCCATATGTGGAGCACTTTTTCAAAATAAAGAGATGGTCTAGGAAGGAAAAAGTCATGGGCTCATTTTTGCAGTCATGTCCGAAGGGAATTTGATCAAGTTTTAGAGGAGGTGTGGGCAAGACCCAAAGGGAAAAATTCATTGGTCACTTTTGGGTGGGGGGGATTATAATGCGAATCACTTTTGTGGAATTTTGATAGCTCCCCAAAGGGAAATTATTGTTGGATGTTGTGGTTGTGTTGTTGATATGTGGTTGTCAATGATGTCAACACTATTAGCATTGATGTATTGAAGGCTATATATGTCAAGGATATTGAGAAAATTGTAAAAGAAAGAGTTTTAGGTTACTAGTGAAACAGTGAAGGTCATGAAGGTGTTGTTCTTAGTACGTTGATGATCAATTATTGTGGATTAAAGGGTTTATTACTAAGAGTATCTAGTTTATCCACTGGAAGTTCCAAAGGTTCGGGTGAAGTTTTGATCTTGTTATGAATAGTTGTGTTTCGACAGTGTTTCTATGGTTTCAATCAAGTGTTCCTAAGTGAATTTGGTGTGATTCTAGTAATATTAGTTGTTGTAGATGTTTCTCTATTTGTTCTTGCTGCTCATGGATATTTCTAGATCATTCTCTATCTTTGTTGCATTTCCGCATTGATTAGTGTGTTCATGGTTAAAGATTTTACTCATGTGTATTCAGGTTTTCATTTTCTTGGCCAACATGGTGGTTGTAATGTGTTGTGGATCCTTGGAGATTAAAATTTGAATGTTTGGAATGCTTGAGGATGTTGTTTTGGTTCAACATAATATTGGTCGATGGTGTTTGATTCACATTGAAAATTTATTTGTAAATTAGGGCCGACATTGAAAATATGTTATATTTCATTTTGGCCGACAAAGTTGTTAATGTAGTTCATGTTGTGGATATATAAGAGCAATTCTTTTATCATTTGGAAGTGTGAAAGTGTGAAGTGTGTGAGTCCTATGTGTGAATATTGTTCAGATCATTCGAAGGTAGAATCAAAGTGTGAAGAAGAGTGAAGAAGAGTGAATAAGTGTTTATGTGCTTAACCGGAACTGTAACCAGGCATTAGTAGATGTTATTTTCTCAGTTCACAATCCAGATGGTTTTAATCCAAATCTTTCTTGGGCAGTGAGCCCTCTTGTATCTAAGCAATGAGCTCTAGGTAGTGTGCCTGAATGCATGTGCATTCTCATTATTATTCCTTATACTTTTAATAGGGTATAATCTTGTGGACTAACATCCACCGTGGTTTTTCCCCTAACAGGGTTTCCACGTAAAAAAATCTTGATGTTCTCTATGTTTTTGATGTGTTGATTGTTTATGGTTTATTGTTCATTCATTAGATCTGAGATTAAAATTAAATTAAGTTTGAAAAGTTGAATATTCTATGACAACTAATTCACCCCCCCTCTCAGTTGTTTGTCCTTGTTTTGCCAACAATTACTATGGGTTAGTTTGACAGTCATATGTAGAGGGAAAAATGCTTCATTCCATAGAAGAGATCCCCAAAGCTAAACACACCCCTGATAGGTTTTAAACCCATGTCCAAGAAGAAGAGCACCTTTGTCTCATTTTTTCTCTGGTCCCAAAGCGTGGAGTCATGAGAAACAATAATCTACCTCATCAATTAATCAGTGAAAAGGTGATTGCCCACCATAATTAATCAGTGAATTAATGTGCTTGCTAGTAAAAGCTAGGATAATCCTATAATTCCCTCCCACCTTATGCTAGCAAGCTAATTAATTAAGAATTATAGTTGGTAGATTATATTTTTGGGAGGCTATAGAGTTGGGCCTTAGGGTAAATTAATTTAGGATTAATTAACCTACTAGAGTGGGAGAAGCTAGAATACACTAGAATAAGCTAGAATAAGGGGGGGCCAATGGCAAAGCACAGGGCAGTGGACAAATCCCTAGTCAGTGGGGTCTACTGCATCTCGGCTATCCTCCCACAATAATAATCTATCAACTACCAGCCGAAAAAGAGGGGCTTCGTTAATTAGTAAATTAATTAGCCCGCTAGAATAAGGTGTGGAGGAGGGAATCATAGTTCTTGGTGGGTTTGAGCATGGTTAGCCTAATCGTGAAAGAAAAGTTAGAACTTCAGTTTAAGTACCTTGGCACAACATCCTTACCAAGGGAGGGACCCAAATAATCGAAGGATGGTTTGTTATAACTAGAATTGTATACCTTTCAATTGAACTAGTTGAACTCACTAGGGTAGGGTCCCCTGGGTAGTCCCCATCCTTTTTCACCCCCGGTATTGAATCTTGTTAATTTTGAATGAACATCAATCCCATACCTCCCTACAAGTTGAGGTAATTCCCTCACTTATTATAGTAGTCTACCTGTATTGTTTGTTGGAATCATAGTAGGGGCCCCTCCAGTTAGGGATTTCACTACATCCACCCTTCACCACTCCATCCTTCTAGAATTCAATGCTTTCCCACACCCCCAAATGAAGGTAAGGGAAGGTGAAGCTAAGATTCCTTAACAGCTAACTAATTTGATGGAGATTCTCTGGGGTGAGGAATGGAGATTTGGCCTGCCTAACTATAGTTGTGAGAACTCCAGTTCACTAGTCTAGTCAATGGTGCATTGGATTAGAAGCATCCAAGAATGTTAGGAAATTAGATAAGCCTACCCCTACTATAGTTGGATCTTGCCTCCCTATTTTACCTAAGCCTAGAAAATCAGGTGAAGGATGGAACATCGATCTCTCTACTGAGGGAGTGAATGAAGGACCGGTTTCCCTTATAGTTGTTATCCAGTTGCCTTCCTTCCAGTTGTCGATCATAAATTAGTTCTTGTATTAGCTACTTCCTTCCTTCCTACTAGCTCAGCTTGCTAATTGAACCTTCCTTTCTATAGGTAGTATTATGTAGATGAGCAATCGGTTGAACAACATTCTGATTAGACCTTCCTTCTGGACCTTCCTTTCTCGCCACCACCGAGAGTTCATTCTCCTCTTTCTCAAGAGAAACTTCATTCAACTATCCAGTTATTTGGATTGTCTCATTACGATTGATGTTCCTTGGGATTATGGTTGTCATTATTCCCTCCCATCAAGTTTGAACCCAACTAGTTATAGCTTACCTGAACTGAACACCCCCTGGCCATCCCTTTCACCCCTACATGCATGGGTGGGAATCATAGACCTGTTGGATGCTAACATTTCATTCCATCCTAACTACTGCTAGCCTAACTTTCTTTCTAGGTGGGAGGGAGTGTTGGATTCTAGCTATGGGGATGGATAACATGCCTGTGGTTAGTTCCTTGGCTTTGGCCCGAAGCGGGAAAAGACGGGCCCAGGTTAATGCCATGCATACAGGTTGGATGATGGTTGGCTCCCTACATATGAACCACCCCAGGTGGAGTGGTACCCTGCATGCAAGGGTGATAGGGGGAACTCTGTTTAGAATCTAATCAATGTTGAGGGTCCACCCCAACTAACTATCTATATATATATGGGGCAAGTCCCTCCCTAGCTATATATTGTGTGCTCGTGAGATGAGTAGCGACTTGCTAGATGGGGGCTAACTGAAAAAAGTGGCCCTAAAATCTCTATCTGGCCCAACCATTACCCTCCCACCCACCTCTCCTCTACTAGAGTTAGGGATCAGTCTAGTCATCAGTCATCATTCATCAGCCATGAGTCATATCACGTAGTTCCATAGAATGGTTGGATGATGGATGCCATGTATAGATATAGAAGCGGGGGACCCAGATGGATATAGTTGGGTTCATCGGGGGTCGCCCATCCCATATATCTACCAGATGGCTGACCCATTCCATTCATGAAGGGTGGGAACTTAGGAGGAAGATGGGAGTGATACGAAGTGACTGACTCAACAAAGATCAAGGATCACACTTGATCGCCCATCTATAGATATAGTGTCGGGGGGTTGGGGTATGGGCATAAACACTTTGGCATGGGGGTTGTCACCACCTCATCACTAGAGACTAGTTGGGTTGTCACTTCATTAGTAGAGGTTGGTTGGGTTGTGACCACCTACTATCTACTATCTTAATTGTCACCATTGAATAAAGACTAGTTGGGGTTGGGTTGTCACCACCAAATAATAGAGACTAGTTGGGTTGTCACTTCGTCACCAACACTAGAATCTATAGATGGGGGGTTGTCAATTCATCACTAGAGGCTAGTTAGGTTGTCACTAGAGAATAATGGGCACTTGATCTCTACTGATTGGGCATTGACCCCATCTATCTATATAGGCATTACATTATAGACATGATACGCAGGTGATCTATCTCTAGGATTGGGCATGGGGTCACTAGACTGATTTGGGCATGGGGTTAGGGCTAGGGGAATTGGGCCCCCTCTATAGATATGGGATTGGGCTAGGGGTTTGGGGTTAATCCTCATAGCAACATCCCCACTGATGAGCTCAGGATATGCTCATAATTTGAGTATCATGATGTATTTTTAATATCTCTACTTTTACTGCTAATGGATGTTTTAACTCTTTTATTAAAGACCTTTTATTTAAAATGGGTAGTATCCTGTAGCAATACATTCCTACATTCCTGCAGCCTAACATCTCCATGTGTCTTATTAATTACCCTATTTTGACTTCCCGAGTGACTAATATAATGCATATGGTTTTTGAATAATGGGATAGATTTAATATGTGGTTAATGAATGTATCATGTTGTTTGCCACGAATGCTTTCTTTCACCTCTGTTGCCTTGTGCATCGCAGGTTGTTGAAGGGAGCATGAATGAGTCAAGCGCAGCAGACTTCGGCTTTGCAGTAAAGTCCATTTGTAGCATGGTGTCGAGGAAGTTGTTCCAACGAAGACTCTTTGTCTAGGTCGTTGGGAAGAAACTTAAATGATCATTAATTTAGAAAGAGTGGAATGCTAAATTCTCTGGATCGTGTTGAACGGATATGTTTTCATTTATGAGAAGTTTGTTCCTTGGTTTCAGGATTCATTTATGTCCATGTCTTTCTCTGTTGAGTTAGGTAGTTAGTTGCTTTTCTGGTTTAAATAAGTGCTCCTCCTGCGCGAGTGAGCAAGCATAGCATGTAAGAGTTAGTATGATAATAAGAAGCAGAATATGTAAGAGTTAGTATTATGATAAGAGATAGAGTTTTGTGTTAGTTTTCATATGAGCATAACAATGTATATCATTCTGAGTTTATGAATAAAAGTTCATGAAGTTTTGAGTTCAATCCTTGCATAATTAGTTGATGCTTGCTAAGGGGGCCCACTTAGTAAGTATTTTTAGTTAGTTAGTTAGTCATTTATTTTCTATTGATCATAAGTTAGATTTTGTTCTTGAAGTTTCAATGCAATTTATAAATGTTGATCAAATTAGACCTAAGCACTTGCAACCTAAGGCTTTACCACAACCCCGTAGGTCTAGTAGGAGATTGAACATGGCTGAAGCCACTCTTGGTGCTTCAACCTCTGGTGTTGGCTCTAGTGTGAATCCTCCTACAGCAGAAGAAACCATAGAAATTAGTTCTTCTAGAACAAAGCACTCAGAAAAAGAAAGTTCCTCCTCAGATTCTGATGATGGCATTCCACTTGAAACCTTGATGAAAACTAGGGCACAGAAGAGAGAAGAAAAAACAAGAAAAGGGAAGGCTAAAACACAACCTGTAGAAAGAAAGGTGTCAAGTTCTAAGAAGAAGAAGGCTGACACTATTCATCCTACAGCCAAAGAAAAATGTGAGAGGCCTCCCAAGAAATCAAGACCAGCTGGGCCTACGATTGGTACACCTCCACAAGAAATCCCTAAGCCTAGTGAGACATCACATGAGGACCCTAAAGCTCCAATGGGGCAGGAGAATGTCGAAGAAGAAGACATATTTGGGAGAACAACAAATATAACACTAGTCGATCTTGCTAACATTGCAGAAGAGTTTGAGGAAAATCGGGATTTCCTGCAGCATGAGCAAAAAGTCCTACAGCAAGAAGTCCTACAACAACAGTCAGAACCAGAGCAAGATTTCCTGCAGCCACAACAAGAACAAGAACAAAAGACCCTGTAGCAAGAAGTGGAAGAAGAAACAGTACCCCAGAAGCCAGAGATATCTGGACAACCTGAGTCCATGTAGATAGTGAAATATGAGGAGCCACCATCAACAAAAAGATTGGTAGGAATTCATAATCATTTTGATTTTATAGTACATATTGCAATTTTGAATTTATGGAAAGAATTACAAAGGAGAGAGGAAGAATGGAAAAAGGAAAAACAAAAATTGAAGAAGGAAATTCAAAAGAGGGATGAGGAGATTGAAGATAAGGATGCATAAATTGCAACCCTGAAGCATAGGGTGGATGATATGGCAACCTTGGTACCATAGATTTTGGAATATAGGACATCTCCAAGGGTCTATGCTCTGCTCCTGAAAGAGAAATATCTCTCTTTTAAGCTATCAAGGATTGCCTCAGGTTTGAATCCTTCTATTGACACCCCTGTTGAATTTTTCAATGCTTATAGGATTGCCTCATTTGAAATGAAGAATTTGTTGTGTGAGTTTTATTTGCATAATTATGTTGCAACTCAAGACCATGATTGGAATCTGTTGTTGTATGTTGGGGATGTCCAATTAAGGGCATTTATGTCTTGGGTACAAAATGAGATTAGTTGGGGACAACAACATGGGTCTTATAAGCAATTGGAGTCTAACATCCCTCTACCCATTAGGGCTAAATCAAGCAACCCAAGGGATATTTATAGAGAATGGCACATAATGCTTCTCAGACCTAGTTATGGCAACAAGATTATGCCTTAGATTGAAGTAGTTTATAGTGAGTATGAGGTAAAGACAACAACAAATGAGGAAACTTTGAGAAGATGTCTATCATGAAAATGGAATAGCCTAACTAATGAGCTGAAGTGGTGATCTGTAATTAGAGGTTTACAAATTATCTTGTAAATTAAATCTAATTACAGTAATTTCCCGATCTAATATAGAATTGCGTGATTATGCCTTTTAACCATTGAAATTACAAAATAAGTAATTAGAAATTCAAATACTGAATTTAAACTAGAGAGAAAATTTAGACAGAAGAGAGAAGAATGAGACAAAGAAATAGAAGGATCACAACGCACCGATTGATAACGGAGTTCGTCCAATGTGGACTACGTCTCCGGGTCCGCTTCTCAATGCTAGGACTGCTTTATTGATATCGCCAAGAAAAATTATGTTTTCTTACAATACCCAAGCTCCAAGAACCTGCAATAATCTCTCCACAATCTCTCACTCTTTTACAATTTTTAGTGTACAAAACACCTTGTAAATTCTCCTCCAAAGAATTATTTCTCCCAAAATGAACTTCAATAATTCTCCCTGTTACAATTCTCTCCAAGAAAATTCCCATACAAAATTATCCACTCAATAATTTTCCCATTGTCCCTTTACAAAAATCACCCCTTTATATACACATTTATTTGCTAATATGGCTTTAACCATATTATTTTGCAAATGTTGCATATCTCCCGTATACAAGTAAAAATTCCAACCATTTCCCCCTTTTACAATAAAAATAACTAATATCCCGTTAGTATAACAAATTAATCTTTCAAAAATAAATCCACCTTTTGCTTTTATAATTCCAAGCCATACAATTAAAAAATGAACCCCTTTAACTATGGGCCGTTATAATTTTGGACTTGCATTATAATCTTTAAAAATATCTTTTAAAAGCCCCTTAATAATCTCCTTGGATATTCTTTAAAATAAACCCGTTAAATATGAGAAAGGTGGTTAAAGGGGTTAATTTGTTGAAATGCAAGTTTACGGGATTTTTTCCTCTCCTTGTTTTATGGGCAAGGGAAGAGGATTTTAAGGGATAAAATCCCACCAAATCCTCCTTGAAATCATAAAAATCTTTTAATTTTTAAACCATACGTGTTTTCTTTTAACAATATGGTTTAATCCATATTATTTTTCCACCATGTATGTGCCAACTCACCACTCTTGCCACGTTACCACCTGCCCCGTCAGCTTGCTGATGTCATCAAAGTCAACCAAAGTCAAAATTTTGACCAACCTTTGACCAGCCGTAACTTTCACATACGAGCTCCATTTTTGAAACTAAATATAGTTTTGGAATCAGCACGATGAGCACTACGACTTGGCATCATTTTTATTTCATTTTGAGACAATCAATTTTTTGCCTTTTTGAACCCCTGATTTGCTTGTTTGACCGAACCTTTGACTGAGCATAACTTTTGCATGCGGACTCCTTTTGAGCCCATTAAAGTTGCATCAGGATTGTGTCAGCGAGCTCTACACATTGATGTTGCTTTGGAAGAATTCTGAGACTGTGAAATTTTTAGGTGTTTTGGATCCACCTGGATCATTCCTCCCCATTAAGAAGCTTTTGGACCTCCAAAAGTCTATTTTTACATGCAATTTAAGTGAGGTCATCTTTGCCTCACTTGCCCAGTATCGGTTGTCCTTCTTTCTGGGAACCTGTGCATCTGACTCATCACAACAACAATCAAAACTATACTGACATTGTTAAGCACATTAGCAATATACACATCCACATTCAGCGTTGCTGCTATCAACCAAGCACTGCTGAAAAGTAGAAGGCTGAACAACAAAACCAAATTTGCAGATGAGAAAAATAATGTACCAACATCATGTTTATCTTTCATAACTGGAACATCCTTAGAATTAGATATGCTTTTATTCTTTGACACTTCTTGTGGTACAGACATAAGTGCCAAATTATCACTTGCATTAACGACCTTTTTCAATTGCCCCATTGTCACAAAAGATTTATCAGTCTTAATTGAATGAGAATGCACAATGTATTCAATTCCTTCCTTAAACAAGTGATACTGATTATGTTCCTTGTAGAAGATTGCTTTCCTATCATATAAATACGGGCTACCCAACACAATGCCACAGATATCAAGTGGAACCACATCAAATTCAACCTCATCTATAAATTTAGATGTTATTGCAAATTTCAAACTGCATTGCTTAGTTACTCGCAATTTGTTATCATTGCACACCCAACCTAACGGATAAGGTTTCTTATGCGGCTTGGTTTCCAATCCCAACTGTCTAACAACTTCCTCTGAAATTAGATTAACTTGAGACCCACTATCAATCAATGCATTAATCTTAGTGTTCTTAGAAATCACCCTTATATGAAACAATTCACATCTTTTGTTATCTTCAGGAACAACACAACTCTTAGAAACGTTAGTGGCAGAATCATTACCAGCAAAAGTTTTACCTTTCAAACCTACAACTGAAATTTGTGTTTCATCATTAGAATCTGATCCAAGATCCTGAACAATAGTTGTAGTCTTTTGTTTACCTTTACGATCCTTAAACCACTTTGGCCTCGATTTCGGATGCAATTTCCAACACTTCGCATCTGTGTGCCCTTTCTTCTGACAATGCGAACAAGTAGGCTTTTCACCTTCCTCTTTCTTCACAATAGCTGCTTTCTTCTCCTTTCCCTTTTTATTGCCTTCAATTGGAGGAACAGATTCCGTTTTTGAACTGAAACTTATGTTCCTTCCACCTGCTTCAATATGGGTTGCTTGTACACACACTTCATCAAAATTAGTTGGATTAAACATAAGTATTGTATGTCTCAAACTTTCATGTAATCCACCTATATACTTTAACAAAGTTTCTTGTGTGTATAAAGGAATGCCCAAAATTAAAGCCCTCTTCCTAAACTCTTGTGTATATTCTTGCACACTTTGTCCTTTTTCTTTCTTTAATGATTGCCAATTCATTACTGCTTTTTGCATATGTCCTAATGGATAGAATTGTTTCTTTAATGCAGCAATAAACTCAAACCAAGAAGAAATAATTTTTCCATAACGACTTAGATCCTCCTGTGTTCTACTCTCCCACCAAATTAAAGCTGTGCCTCCCAGTCGAAGAGTGGCTAATTGGATTTTTTGAGAATCCTCAGTAAACTTCTGAATTCTACAATAAACTTCAATTTGCTTAATCCAATTATCTAGTTTATCTGCATCTAGTTCTCCATTATACATTGGCAAATCAAATTTAACATCAAGTTTCAACAAAGGTGAATTAACTTCAAATTTCACAGGTTGTTTCTTTTTAGAAGAAGAGGTAGACAAAGAGGAAGAAGAGGATGAAGAAGAAGATGGGGATGGAGGTTCAGGAGGGTCACTACCACCTCCTACTCCTTTACCTTTATCATCTTTTGAAGAGGATTCACCTTCATTCTTCTTTCTTTTCTTGAGTTCCTTTTTCCTCTATCGCTCTTGCCTCTCTTGGAAAAGAACTTCCACCATAGCCTTCATTTCGAGAAATGCTTTCTGGAAAGCTTTCTCATCAAGCTCTGGAACTTCATGTTCAGCTGCCATCTCTGATCGTGGAAAAGTCCTTCGTTTTCTGATCTCTGGATTGAACTCTTCTAGTGCACCTTCTCCTTGTTTCAATTTCAACCTGGTTAGCATTCACTCTGCAATTTCCTGCAAAAAGGGCTCTAATACCAACTTGATCTATAATTAGAGGTTTACAAATTATCTTGTAAATTAAATCTAATTACAGTAATTTCCCGATCTAATACAGAATTGCGTGATTATGCCTTTTAACCATTGAAGTTACAAAATAAGTAATTAGAAATTCAAATACTGAATTTAAACTAGAGAGAAAATTTAGATAGAAGAGAGAAGAATGAGACAAAGAAATAGAAGGATCACAACGCACAGATTGATAACGGAGTTCATCCAATGTGGACTACGTCTTCGGGTCTGCTTCTCAATGTTAGGACTGCTTTATTGATATCGCCAAGAAAAATTATGCTTTCTTACAATAGCCAAGCTCCAAGAACCTGCAATAATCTCTCCACAATCTCTCACTCTTTTACAATTTTTGGTGTACAAAACACCTTGTAAATTCTCCTCCAAAGAATTATTTCTCCCAAAATGAACTTCAATAATTCTCCCTATTACAATTCTCTCCAAGAAAATTCCCGTACAAAATTATCCACTCAATAATTTTCCCATTGTCCCTTTACAAAAATCACCCCTTTATATACACATTTATTTGCTAATATGGCTTTAACCATATTATTTTGCAAATATTGCATATCTCCCGTATACAAGTAAAAATTCCAACCATTTCCCCCTTTTACAATAAAAATAACTAATATCCCGTTAGTATAACAAATTAATCTTTCAAAAATAAATCCACCTTTTGCTTTTATAATTCCAAGCCATACAATTAAAAAACGAACCCCTTTAACTATGGGCCATTATAATTTTGGACTTGCATTATAATCTTTAAAAATATCTTTTAAAAGCCCCTTAATAATCTCCTTGGATATTCTTTAAAATAAACCCGTTAAATATGAGAAAGGTGGTTAAAGGGGTTAATTTGTTGAAATGCAAGTTTACGTGATTTTTTCCTCTCCTTGTTTTATGGGCAAGGGAAGAGGATTTTAAGGGATAAAATCCCACCAAATCCTCCTTGAAATCATAAAAATCTTTTAATTTTTAAACCATACGTGTTTTCTTTTAACAATATGGTTTAATCCATATTATTTTTCCACCATGTATGTGCCAACTCACCACTCTTGCCACATTACCACCTGCCACGTCAGCTTGCTGATGTCATCAAAGTCAACCAAAGTCAAAATTTTGACCAACCTTTGACCAGCCGTAACTTTCACATACGAGCTCCATTTTTGAAACTGAATATAGTTCTGGAATCAGCAGGACGAGCACTACGACTTGGCATCATTTTTATTTCATTTTGAGACAATCAATTTTTTGCCTTTTTGAACCCCTGATTTGCCTGTTTGACCGAACCTTTGACTGAGCATAACTTCTGCATGCGGATTCCTTTTGAGCCCATTAAAGTTGCATCAGGATTGTGTCAGCGAGCTCTACACATTGATGTTGCTTTGGAAGAATTCTGAGACTATGAAATTTTTAGGTGTTTTGGATCCACCTGGATCAAGCGGGCTGAGTCTCATTCCATCCACAATTATGTTGTAGCACTAAAAAGGATTGATAGGTATATTCATATTAGGAGAACATAGGGGCGATCGTGGCTTCCCCTGACTTTCCAGCCACCCATGCTCATGTGGCCTGTGCCAAACTTTAGATTCTACCAGTATGACATTGCTACAGAAAAACAGAGATGGAACAAATTTGACAGATTAGGAGGATTCTATTAGGATCCTGATTCACGCACAAAAGCCACTGATGCTGGACAACTATCAATTGCAAATTTCAGAGCCTTGACCAAGCAGAAGAACAACTATTCCCATGTTGGAGGACCAGCAAAACGTTAGGTTGGGGGGAGTGATGAGCCTAGTTTTTGGTCCAATTTTGGGTAGAATCTATAGTTTATTTGTTGTCATTTGTCATGGAATTTGATGTTAAATGTTGATATTTTCATAATGTTTCTCTCAAACCATAAACATTGGGCTTAAATCCTATCTCTGCAAGTTTTAATGACATTGGCATATTATGTGGATTATCTATATTGAATTTGCATGTGGTTAATGAATGTTCCTTAAGGTGGTTATAGATGTGCAGTTATTGTGTGTACTAACATTTCCATGCAGATTTAATGTGCTAAGTTGAGGAAGACACCGCCAGCTGGGCATGCACCATAACGTCCAGCAAAGGAATTGCTCAAGGTCAAAGGAGGTCGATGGCAGAAGATTCCTCATGCAACCGAATGTAACTTCCTTGTAGTGGAATTTAATGATTAAGCATGCGTGGGCATTACTGTTGTGCTAAATCTGTGTTTGGACTTGCATGTCTGACCAGATTCCATACACGCCTAACCACCATTACTCCATTTTCTCTGTTTTCCCTAAATGGCATCCTCACAGTCATGGAGTTGACAGCCTTATTTAGCTGATAGTATAAATAAATATTTGATGCTCCTTCCTCACAGGTTGCACAATTTGATATTGTACTTACATTCTCAAGTTTTCAGTAATCCAAATACATTACTCTTTTGTACTCATGATTTACAGTGAATAAAATAAAGTGAGCATTTGAGTGCTCATTAGTTTTAGAGGATACTTATCCAAGGGAGTCCACTTGGTGAGTAATCCATCTTCTTAGTTTAGTATTACTTATTGTTTAGTAATTAGTTAGAAATCTAGCACCGACTGTTCCTGCAGCCACTAGAATTTCATTCTGTGACTGTTCCTACAGCCAAAGTAGACAGAGTAGTACCCTATTTTTGCTCAGATTTTCATTCTTGTTATGCATTTTAGTTTTATGTAGTTGTTGATTGATGATTGGTATTTATGGTATTCCCTTCTAATTAATTTAATTTCAGCATTGTGTGTTCCTTAGTTGTAGAATGAAATGGCTACTTTGAGTTCCTAGTGTACATATTGTGTTGACCCATTTCAAGTTCACGTCCTTGGGTTGACAAGTTAAATGCACCTTCATGATGATTGAAATAGCTATTCAGGTTAGATGTCCAATCTCTGAATCATGGCTATAAAGGCTTAGTTATTAAATTATTGTAGGAGGCCAACACCTATTTATAGAAATGGCCAGGATAAGCATGGTAATTTGCATACCATAAGCATGAGGTTAATCAAGTACCATCTCGAGAATTTCACCAAGACTCACTTGAAACTCCCACCCAGTTGTGTCTGTTAGGTACAATTGCAACGTGCAGGATTAGTGGAAGCTAATTAATTAGCATAAGCTAGTGGTAGTCTCTGGTGGTAGTTCATACAGCCGAATGTTGAGGTTTTATTTTGCAGGCACTTCCCAAACTCCAAAAAGGAACGCAAATCTTTTCAAGTACTTATTGCATATTTGGGCCTAATCATTCCGTTCGGGATATTAATTGTCACAGCATACAAATTCCTAAGTTGTCTTCAAATCGTCAGCTCAAGTTCCAAGGCAATTACATTCGAGTACATCATTGCCAAGGGTCATTATGAATTCTTGTCATTTCAAAATGGCAAGTAATTTGCTTCGCACAAGCTAATAACTGGAAATACATGTCGAATTTAATGCAAGTAGGTGAACATTGTTGGCCACCCTAAGAAGGAAATAGCTAAGTATCGCACACAAAAGGTTTGTATTGTGGAAGCTTTACAAAAATGCTACCTAGAGCAAAAGAAATTTTAAGCGCAACCAGAGCCGAGATAAATTGCAAAAAAATTGAGCTAAGCTAAAATCTCTAGCAAACAGAAATGGCAAAGAGTTCTCAAACAAAGGCTCGAGTAGAGGCCTGGGGAGAAGAAATACAGAGCTTATTTAACGATATGCGTAAAGCATCAACCTTCTACGTCTTTGAAAATGTTTCTTACGCTTCCCCTGGTATACTAGAGAAGCTAGAATGGGTAAATACGCGGGTTCTAGAGAAGCCCAAAAATTACAAGGATCAGAGTCAAATCAAGGAGGAATGGGATAATATTCATGATCCCATCCTTGCAAAAAACCCTAAGAATTTGAGGGAGGTGGCCTATGAAAGAATGAAGAAATTCACTGACCCGGATTCATTGTCATAGAAGCTATGGTACAACGGGCTCCCATAGTATATGGTCTCGTTTGTTCACTATTGCCCAAAACTATTCGATGTAACCATCGAACATTTCAACCCGAGCACCAGCACCATCGAGGGTTGAAGGTTAAGGGTCAATATCTGCCCAAACACTATCTGGAATATGTTGTACATCCCTAACCCTGACTCTAGAACAAAAGAGGTAGAGCCATTCAACCTAGTGAAGGGAGAGGAAACATGGAGAGGCATGAAAAAGGCTCTAGAATTTTATAAAAAATAAAACCAATCATAAAAAGCCACCAAAGATTCTAATGCCACTCATCGCCTTCCCCACGGACATGCAGGATGCATTCTCAATGTTGGCATTTGTTTGCATCCTGGACACCGATAAGGATGTGTACAAATTTCAATTAGGTTTGAGGTTTTAGTTCCACAAGCAGCATTCCTTTTTCTCGTATGATTTCACACAATTCCTTATTGATGAGATACTATAGCAAGTCAGGGACTACCAAACGCAATGGAGGTTTAAGTTTCCTTCCTTCCTTTCCCACATGTTTTGCACCAGAACCCTGATTTCTTTAAGAAATTTATGAGGTTTTCTATTTTTGATGAATCAGGCAAAAGAAGGCCAACTTCTATATGGACTCCTCTCCTCTCCTCTACCTATGACTATTATGCATTTTCAAATTATTTCTTGACTCTGATTTTGCAAGATTTGAAAGGGGATGACGGTTTCGACCAACTCACCAAGGAGCAGACTACATATATGCAGAACTTCACTCCCAAATGTTATTGGTTTCTCAGAGTGGATTGCACATTCATCCAAATGTGTTGTTTCACTAGAGAACCATTTCACCTTCCAACATGTGTCACAAATCAGGTGCTAGCCCTCAAAATGTTCTAGAAAGTATCCCTTATTGACTACAAATTTTGCGAAGGGAAGGCCAAGAAGAGGGAATTCTTTGGCTACCCACAAAGCTTCAAAACAGTGGTCATGAACAAGAAACAAACACACAAGTTGTTGGAAGATAAGATAGCTCATCTGGGGTTGGTAATGATTTGTGATAACTGGGATTACAACCCTGAAAATGATGCACCGAATGAATTTGTCAAGGTAACACATAGCCCGTAGCCTTACTGGGAAAAGAGGCGAAACCCGCTGAAAGATCTGGATGATCTACTAGTCAATTTGATCCACATTCCTACAGAGGACAGTAGGCCACCATGACACAAGTTCTACTTCCCCATGATGGTGTATGATGAGAAGTGCAAAATAGGAACCGACCTTCAAGATAAGTTGTTAAGAACATAAGGATGGAGTGAAGAGAAAATCAAAGATTTATGGGTATACCTCCAAGAGACCAACAAACCTGAGGCCCCTTATGGAAGCGTGGCATTGGATGAGGAGTTTGATAGATTATGGAATGAGGCACACATGGATTTCAACGTGAGTATGGACAAGGATGATGACTCTGATGAGGAGTCTGAAGAGCATATAGGGAAAGCAAAGGAGCAAGAATCAGAAGTGTCATCGGCCTCTGCTCAACAAAAGAGAAAGGCGATGGAGTAGCCTAGCTAGGTTGTTTCAAATGTATGGCTGAACCTATCAAGAGCTTTGCAGACACTTACCTAGACTACCACAAGAACAAGAATGACTCAGCAACAGTCAAAAATTGTAGAGGTGGAGGACACCCCACCCGCCAAATGGTAGCGCATAGAAGCAATTATTGGGGAAAGTTTGCAAGAACTCGTAGGAAGCCAGGAGGTCGTGGCGAGCCAGTAACCGCAATCATCTAGTCATCAGGTAACATTTATTACTTCTTTTCTTACTTTGCAATCTTTAGTAGCCCCTGTTGTCTCTACGGCGCCCATCACTACAAGTGTAGGCCCTTCCTTTTCTATCTCTACCACAATGGTCATGGGAGGTTTCTCCCAGTTCTCCCATGTGAGGCCACTTATTTTAATGCCTCCACAAACCTTTTCACCTTTTTTGCTGCTCAAACTCCTATCGCCTCTACTTCTGCAAGCACAGCCGCTATTAACACCCCTCCTGCTACTACTATATCGAGCACAACCTAGTTCACCCAACGGTTGGAGTGCGCCATGAGCCCACAATTGCCACAACAGCCGATGATTTCTCCCACCAGTTCACAAACCAAGTTTTGGCATGTCCCTCATTTCTCCCTGTAGACAGTTGATCTCCCAAAAAAGAAAGTGCCTAGAACCACTACCTTCACATTCCCTTTCGCCCTACCTCCCGGTGCACCTTTCGCAAGCGGGCTAGTTCAGTCACCAGCCTGATTCATGGCATAGGGTGGTGTTACAAAGGAGGTGCGGGCTCTCAAAATTTAGAAGCGAAAGACCAAGGATGATAAGAAGCTAGTGGAGCCAAAGTTTATACTATTTACAATGAAGCTCAGAATGTGATCCATTTCATAACCATGCATCCAAATGTCATCAAACCGCAAGGGGAGATGTAGCCCGATGATTACAACATGTTCACCATGGGATTTGATCTGAGCATAGTCCAGCTATAGAACAAGGTTGAACTCATGGAAGAAACACAGCGGGTGGTGACCACGGACTTCCTCAAGTCTGTTCATCAACTAAAAAAGAAAGAAGAAGAGTTGAAACTCGTGAAGGATAGGGTCGATTTCCTGCAAGCAAAGGAAAAAGTGATGGAGGAAGAGGTTGTGCACTTATTAGAAAAAATGCAGGTAGCAGAGGTAGAGCAAAACAAACTTCAGAAGGAACTCACAAATTTCCAATCCATTGATCCCTCCCTAGTCGGTGTACTGTAGAAAAGGAACCAAGACTATTAGAACTGGTTAACTTTGGCAGAGCAGGTGATGCAATAAAGATGAAGAGTTTGGATAGCAGCGTGCTCAATTCAAGCAAAAAATGCAAGGTAAGGATGCAGAATTTGGGGCCCAAAAGGCCCAATTGGAAGAGGAGCTTCAAGAGACGAAGCTTTCTCTTGAAACAGAGTCAATAAACAAGAGAGTCAGGCCAAGGAAAACTGGTCCAAAGAGCTAAGAAACATCAAGGAACAACTTGCATCTACAAACAAGAGAATTGAAAAATTGACAGAAGATGTCAACTCGAAGGATGCAAAGATTGCACTTCTAAGGAGTGTTTCCCAAGCCCCTGCTGCCTAGTCGAACCTCATTCCAGTGGCTCAGCAGCTATATATTTCATACTAAGAAAAGGTCAAGGCCTTTTTCCTTACCCTACAGCCAAAGCTCCAATATATGTTGGAGGTGACAAAATTGAGTAGGGAGGTTCGTGGAGCAATTGAGCAGCTCCCGTAGTTCATCGAGGAGAGGATTCCTGAAGCAAAAATTTTGCTAAGTTATACCTGGTCTCTGATGAGGACTTAGCAAAGATAGGGATCAAGGATCTGAAAGTTGTTGCCAAGACAGTAAACAAATTCATCCACTGCCACTTAGCTATCCTTCGTGCCAACATAAGCACTGCTACTTTAAACTGAACTATGGATAGCATGTGAGAAAATTTCTCCCAATTGACTGAGATGGGCCTGCCTTCCCCATTTCTTATAGATGAGTTGGTCGCCATGACAGAATAAATTGCGGAGAAGATTGAAGAGAAGGAGCAGGACACAACCTCTTTTTAGAGTTTCAACCAACGTCCTACCACAATAGATATTGAAGGTGTCATTCATTTGATTGTGTGGCTACTCTTCCAATTTGAGTCCAGGGCCGGTTTCCCTATGACACTGCCTTATAAAGAAATGCTCAACCTAAGTGGAGCGCAAGAGAATCTGCATGACATATCGAGACCATCTGAGGCCGACTGGCTGCCTCTACAGGCAACTCTTTCTAAACTCTGACTCTATCACCCTATGGATGGGGGCTCTGGTCTGCAAGCCAAAGAAAATTTTGGGTTCCTTGTTCCGCAAGTGAAACGCCCCTGGTCGTTGCCAAAAACTGTGAATGTAAAATTCCTCAAGCTCGGGTTTTTTTATTTTGCTAAGTGTCGGCCACCACCTCATATATTCAACATGCTTCCCTTAGCTTTTCATTGGGCTTCTTTTTGCTATACTATGTTAGTTGCTTCCACGTGTCTACCCAATACTCCTCGCAACAATTCCTTCCTTCACTCTTCTACCGGCTCCCACCATGTTGCCACGTGTCTACACCACGGGCTATTTGGAGTTGCTTCCCTTCACTTTTTCATCGGACCTCGTTCGCGTGCCACCTAGCTTTCATTCGCATAAACTTTTGGTGGACCCCACAGTCAGTGCTGATAGTAAACATTGTTGCTAGGTGTCTTCCAAGCACAAGCTTTCAACAAAGGGAGGGGAGAAAGAACCAGGGGCTGCAAACTGTCGCCACGTGTCCCTTCGGTAGGAGTGCTACTAAAGGGATTGATAGAGCGAGTAACGGTATGCAACATGTTGTCGCATGTTCTAACTACCTCCACTAGGAAGTGACACTTGTATGCACGAGATTTCTCTAGACCATTGCCATCATTCGCAAGGGATGCATATGACTGGGAAGCGACTACATGCCATGGCCCAAATATTTTATGTTACAATGGCCAAGAGAAATCATTATTGCGGCTGTCATTGCTCGGGATACAAAATATTTTATGTTACAAGCTCACCGAGCGGTGGATTGTTGGCTATAAATACTGCTTCTTGCTTCAGAAAATGAGTTAGGAAGATGTAGAAAAATTAGAGAGAGACATCAGGCCTTTAATATTGTTTTAGATTATTAAATGAAACTTTCAAACTGTGCCATTGTTCAGCCTTTCTATTTTTCTTATGTTATTTGATAAGACATTAATATTGTGCCATTATTGTTTGAATTGTTCATTTGCAAGAACTTCTATGATTTTAAATACAAGTTGTTGGTTTAGATCATGTCTTTGAATCCTCTTTTCAGTGAATGTATGCGATAATCATTTTATGTCATTAAATGAATTGTTTAAATCTTTATCTTTGATTTTTGTGATTCTGGAACATACAGATTGTTGACCGGGCCCTTGAATCGAATCCCAAAGGATAGATTTACCATGCCTTTATCTACATCTTGGCACATTTCCATAGTTAGACTTTTAATTTTATATATCTCCTTCCTTTTCCCATTCAAAACCCCAATTACAGAAGAATTCGGCTTCTTTAAAAACCCAGAGGTTACTTAGTTTAGCGCAATTGGTCCCCCCATTAATTGAGTTTCCCATAAAGGTTGTTACCTTGCCAATTTTTGGCATCAATATTCCTCATCACTCCTACCTCTACTACCAACTCTTTCTACCTTACCGCCTTCTCTACTAATAACTACCATGACACCTCTCACCCTGCCACATGCTTTTTCCTCCTATCTGCAAAACATGCCTTCAGAACTCTCCCAGGTAATCCTCACTCCACAAGTTCAAACACTAATGGCCCAACTTATTTTTTCCCTGTCTCTCCCTCCACCTCCTACTGAGCCACTTAAAATGGAGGCTCCCATGAAAATCTCTAAAGAAATGGAGAGGCTTAGCGGGGAGCAACCCAAGGAAGCAACCTTGGATATCACTGAAGAATCGGAGGACTTCGTTCGGGAGGACTACTTTGAGCACCCTAAGAAAGGATTGAGGGTTGACTTGGATGAGATAGCATTAGATGATGAAGGGTAGAAAATTCCCAAGGAGGGGGACATAAGAAAATTTGATGACTATTATGAGGTTGAAACCTCAAACCAAGACCTTCAAGAAGAGCAACCTAAAGAGTGCGCAGAAGAGGAAGCAAACCCAAAGGAACATTGTTTTGATGAAGGGAAAACTCATGCGGACGTTGAAGCAGGTAAAATTGATGAACCCCTACAAATTGGCCAAGATGAGGAGTTGAAAGGTGAAAAATCACCTTCGAAAGGAGAGCAAAGGAAAGATGAAAAAGAAGAAAACATAGAAGAAAAAGGATGGTGAGCCCACGAAGGAATTGAGCCTGGAGAAGCTAGGGATAGCACTAGAAGAAGGGCATGTCGCTAAGGATAATGTGGAATCTGCTAAGCCAAATAAAGAGGAGGCCATGATATAAGAAGAGAAAAACAAAGAAGGAGAAAACATCCAAGACTCTCTAGAGCACGAAAAGGAAGGGCCATCAAAAGAGCAAGAATAGGGAGAAAATGGTGAATCTTCAGGCCATTAAACAGAGGTTCCTACATGGCTGGAGCAATAGCCGAAGAGAAAAGCTCTGGTGGTTGGTGATCCCAAGGCTCATTTGGAAGTGATATTAGCCAGAGCACAAGTCAAGACTTGAAAAGAAAAGAAGCCAAAGATTGGATTTAATGTTATAATTGATGTTTCGTTGTCTAGGATATTACAAGTGGCCACTCCCATTGTAGGCAAAGATGTAGATACCATTCAAGGTCAGGATTATCAAATATCCACCATCAATCTAGGCCCTGTGTCCCAAACAAATAAAATTGATGAATTTCATGGATCAATGTCCACCATCCTGTAGCAAATGAACAAAGATCAATCTACGAAGGAGGAACTAAAAGCACATTTGGTGGAGCTGACAGCCTTTATACAACAGTGGACTACATTCGGAGAAGAGACTCTAGTAGAATCACTTGCACCCACCTTGCTCTCTAAGGAAGAGGTGAATAAAATGGAGAGAATGAAGAATTGGACCAAGCCCACTTTAGACTAGTTCAAGAGGGTAATTGATACCGGTGACAAGGGTATCAACTGTGCAGCCAAAATGCACAATGAATTTTGTGTTCTACAAGAGGTAGAAGAAGTAATGGATATATGTAAAGAGTTCCCTGAGCTGTACAGGATAAACTACCCAAAGCTAGAGGTTATTCTCAAGCTCTCTCGAGAAACATGGGAAAAGGAATTGGAGCTACCCAAAGAAGATCATTGGTTGCTTGAGGCATGGCTACTAAATTTTGAATATAGAAAATATTTTTTGGAGAGAGCCTTGCTAGAGTTAGAGGCCAATCATGATCAGATTGTGGATCATCAGGTTGAATGCAATGAGTTTTTGAAGCTGATGACAGGATACGAGATGCCCACCTTGGAGTTAGATTGAGGGAAAATCAAACAGGAATTCCACAAGAAAGTAGAGCAAGGAGCCGGCGACACGTTGTCACCAAACTTCATGGATTTTGCTACAATTATTCTTTTTAAGCCTAAATTAAAAGTGTGACAATTATGAAAAACTTGTTCCTTTTAGATCCAAATCTAAATGTTCCTACTTTTAAAATCAAAGCTAAAAAAACCCTACAAGAATATGGATTTGTAGTCTAGATAGTAATGTCTTCTTTGAATGAACACCACAAGCTGGAAACCAAGTATTAGTAACACAAAAACCTCTATCCTATCGAATGGAAAAGGCAAAGAATGAGAAACTCCAAATTTAAACCCTTAATACCAATAATAGGAAGATGTGACTCATTGTGTCACAGATGTGTCTTACTATACTAAACAGATGTGGCAAACTAGATTGTAATTGTGTCAAACTGTCTCAATGTATGTAGCTCATATCATGTAGGTGTGTCGCACTATCTCAAAGATGCGGTGCATAATCTGAAAGTTGCAAAAACACTCAAATCTGGAAAAATTTCAAACATACAAGATAGAAAAAATGTAAGTGTAATATAGGGGAATTCGCTAATTCATGAGTTCTCTTCATTCAGAGAGCCTCACGGGGCGAACTGCCCTATACTACCTCAATGGAATAGTAACGAGAGTTTCAGAATCTAAAAGAGCAGGTCACAGAGATTTTCTGGACAAAGTATCAAGCTCTCGGCCAAAGGACCACAACACAGAAAATGGACAACAGTGTGGCACACTAGCATCCCAGAGGTGCACTGGTGTCTCGTAGGGACCAAAAAGTGAGAATTTCTTAGAAAATGACTAAGTGGTTGCTAGCAAACAGATTACTAAGAACTGACAGAATGTAGGAAAATGACAAAATGCGATAGAGTAGTAGAACTGAAGTAAAGTAAAGAATAAATGATGAGGATAAGGAGAAGAAAGGAAGGAGATACTTACGACCGTGCGAGTGATGAAGCTTCCAGCTCGTGAGTGTCTCCAATACCTACACACAAGAGAGAGAGAGAGAGAGAGAGAGAGAGAGAGAGAGAGATTGTTGGGGTTGTATAGGGGCCTGCCTTAGTCAGACCCCGTTTTGGTGTTCCCACCAACATAGACAGCCAGATAGATAGAGAAGTAGAAATGAAGTAAAAAGCACTAAAGCACTACAAAAAAGTGTTATGCTACTCAACCAAGTAATAGAGGAGAGGATTGAAAGCTTACCATCTCTACCAAGAGAACTCAACACTACATGGGGGAGAAAATGAGAGGAACTCAAGCCTCTGCTACAATGGTGTTTTGTTCCACACTTGCTCTATTGAAGTGGTGGAGTGTTGATGTTGTTGTGAAGTGTAAAGTGTTTGGCTACAAGCTTAGAGCTGTCAAGAGTGAGCTCAATCCTTGGAAGTGGATTGTGATGCTTGTGAATGAGGTCTAGAAGTGGTCCAGAGATGTGTAGAGATAGTAGAAGATGAAATGCTTGTTCTAGGAGTGAATATGAAGAAGAGATGAAGAGAAACGGCCATATTCGGGTCGGTCGGCCGAAAGGGGCGTTACAACTTGACTCCCAATGGGAAGTGTAACACCTCTGCAGGCTCGAGACGCGGGAATCTATCAGGGACGTAAGCGCACCCTGTGGACATTTGTGCGTCGCGCAAGTGTCCCCGATAGAAACGCCTCCATTGACACTCAAAACATGCACCAAGTGTGATTCAAGCAGCGGGCTTAGGTGGAATTAAGCCTCTGAACTTGGTTTTCTAAAGTGGATAAAGGAAAAAAGGGGAATTGCACCTAGGGTGCAAATTCGCTCTTATACATTTTTCCCCCACTTTAACGAGCATGAACACTGATGAGTGCTCAATAAAGTAGATCAAAAAGACAATAGGGTTAAAAAATCATACTTGAACCATCGAGGAAGCAGATAACTCTTTGAACCACAAAAGCATGCCCTGAATCTAAAGATTTGCAAAACAAATACATTAGACAAGAAAAACCTGCACCAGACAACATTAGAATGTAAAAAGCTAAAGGATTCAAGTCAACAAAGTAAAGAGACATTGATGTAGAAGGTGTTTCAATACTATGCGTCGTCCCCAAATTAAAAAACAACACATAGAAGAGTTCTAAGATTAAAAAAAGAAGGGCATATACTCAGGACGAAGAAGATGTAAATCTTCTATCAAGTATATACAAGAGAGAAGAGAGAGATATAAATGAACAAAGCACATGGTGAAAGAAAAACCTGCTTAGGAGTAGAACCCACACCATAGAAGAGGTGATAAAAGCAATCCCCACTCAAGGAGGAAACCCATATCACCAAAAAGCACATGGTGAAAGCAAAACCCGCTCAGGAGTAGAACCCACACCACAAAAGAGGTGATAAAAGCAAACCCCGCTCAAGGAGGAAACCTGTATCACCAAAAAGCATGTGGTGAAAGCAAAACCCGCTTTGGATTAGAACCCGCACAACAAAAGAGGTGATAAAAGCAATCCCCACTTGGGGAGGAAAACTCGTATCACCAAGGAAATAGCTCTACAGGTTCTTAGTCCTGTAGAGAGGTATCCCCCAAGATCTCTCGCATGGAGGAAACCAAAGGAAAGCAGACTCTACAGATTCAAAAGCGGCGACATGTTTATCCTCAGATAGAACATGTCAAGAAGCGACGACATGTCTACCCGCGGATAGGACATGTCAAAAGTAGTAACATGTCTACCCGCAGATAGAACATGTCAAAAAGTGGTCGGTCACGCAGACTGTAAAACTTTCAAAGGGGTCCCTCGGGAACCCTTCAAAAGGAGAGGGGTCCACTCAAGGGATGCATTGTTTGAAAAGCAAAGTCTAGTCAGGCTGCCCCCAAGCTAGACACAAAAGTTGTGAAATAGGTCTAATTGGGCTGCCCCCAAGCTAGACGCCTATAAATTCATTCAAGAGGAAAAGCTTTCAAAGAGGTCCCTCAAGAACCCTTCAAAAGAGAAAAGGGGTCCACTCAAGGGACACTTCATTTGAAATACATAGCGAAGAGAGGGGTCCTTAAGGACACACATCTCTGAAATGAGCCATCACTGCCCCCAACATATAGGGGAGGAGAATCATGCAAACATACAGGATAGAGGTAAACCTCTATATCACTTGTCATGTGAAGAAAAGGCAGGTGCATCAATCAAACGGGAGTTTGATGGCACCTGAAACACAAAGTTGTTGTATTTTGTCTTTCAAGGCTTTGCATTCACTAGTGGAATGGCCAAGCACTCGATGGTACACACAAAAAGAATGTTTATGCTTACAAACTTTCTTGCATGTAGGAGAAGGAAGAGTAATCAAGCGAGCTTTTAGAAGCCTCAACAAAATAGACTCTTTCTCAGATAAAGGATGAGGAATGGGAAGCAAGCATTTCTCTTGTGGGGAAAGGTTTGACTTCTCATAAGAAGAAGATACGAAGGTAGAAGAAAAAGGAGGATCTCCGTAGAGAGCGTTATTCTGGCAAGGGGGATCACACTCTTCTATGGGATTTCCATCATCTTTCTTGAAAGGACTACCAACATTAACATCCTTAATAGAAGTGTGATCATCTTCCTCAAAAGGAGGATCAACACCAAGAACATTACAATTTGCATTCACCTTTCTCCACAATACAGAAGAGTAACCATCTTTGATAGCGGGTGTGAATGATGTTATTAGAAGGTCTAAGTGGATTGGATCAACTTTATATTCCTGAATGAAGGAATATGTAAAGTCTAAGGACACCTCAAGATTATCCAAAAGAGAGTGACAAAACAAGAAGGAAAATAAATAAGACAAGACACGAATGGTTTTACCTTCCTTGCTGTTGATGTCTCTTTGATTGGCCTTTGATTGGAATAATATGTGTGCTCCTTGATGGCTCTTGATGTGGCTAAAAGGGAGGATTTTACTATGTGCTTGGATGTAAATGCAAGTGAATGTAATTGAAGACTAGATGAGTGCACAAAATGGCAGCATGTAGTTATGAAAATTCAAAGTTGTAAATGCCCTTGAGGAGGGGGTATTTATAGAAGAATTTGAATTCTCTAGAGAATTCAACGATCAAGATTGATCCAACAAGGTCAAGATGAAGGGCTATGGTGGGTTGAGAACCCACAAGCCCTCACATCTTGACATGTGGAGGGTGAAGTGGCCAAGGGGATATGAGATGGAGGTGAGGTGTCAAGAAGGTACATGAGGTGGAAAAAGGACATGCACCTTGGGAAGTGAGGAGATTTCCTCAAAAAGGGATTCCTTATCCCCAAGTGGGAGTGAAAGGGACATTTGAGGAATTTTGGAATTCCTCAAAAATCTACATGGGAAAAAGAAAGGTGGTTGGAGATATAAATGTGAATTAAAAATTCACATTCCTAGGAAGATCTAGAGGATAAAAGGTGGGCTCCAAAAATGTGGGACTTAGTCACATGTGGAGATTGTGACAAGTCCAAGGTTCTAGAAGCTTTTGAAGAATGGAATGTGAATTAAAAATTCACATATAAAGGAGGGGAATCTAGGACAAATAAATATGAATTAAAAATTCACATGGGAAAGGGGGTCAATGTCCAAAAAGGAAAAATGGAACAATTGACCAAAAAGTGGTGTTAAATTTAGCTAATGACCTTAGTTAAGGTTGTGAAAACATTGGATTAGGCTAATTAATGGAAGATTAGAGGCAAGTGGCAAATGCAGGAGGATGTGACATTAATCTCTGATTAAGAGGATGCACATCATAATCATGAATTAATTAAATTAATTCAGATTAGGGCAAGGTTATGGAGGATTTGACAAGGAGAGAGAAAGTGAGGAATTTTAAATTGATTTTAAATCAAAAAAAGGGAAAAAGACTAAATTAAATAAATTAGCGTATTTATTTAATTTAGAGAGGAATAGGGTAAAAGACAAAGTATTAATTATTAAATTAAATACTTTACCGATATGAGACAAAAGGTGTAATATTAATTTAATAAATTAATATTAATACGATAGGTGGAAAGGCAGTAAATTTAATCATATGGAAGTGATTAAATTTGGATGTCTACATTTTGCCCCTCTTCAAAATATTGTTAAAATAACAATGTTTCGAAGAAAAGTAAATGTCGGGGATGAAGAAAGGAATAAGGATTGATGCCCCAGCCTGACAGAGAAGAAGAAGGATGCCCCAGTGCTTGGTTTGAAATGGATGGAAGAAAGTGATAGGGTATACCCCCTCAAGAGGGCGGTTGGGAAAAAAAAGGAGGGGCCCTGGACGACGTCTCGATAGAAAGAAATGGAGGAGACCATTGGATAGAGGGTGAAAAATTAAGCAACTTTGCCTTTTGAACGAAGTTGATTGGACGTACGGTGTGCGAATGGCGGCTCCGGGAAGTTAGGGATTAGTTGGAGGAATTAAATAGAAGGTAAAAAACACCTTTTAGAGAGAAAGGGTTAAAAAGGTAATTTGAAAATTTACCTTAGTCATTTTCACTCTAGCAAGTGAGGAAAGAAGGAAGAAGAGAGAGAGGAGACGGAGCAATCATGTCGCGGGACTACGACACTGAGATCGTGCACCGAGCAGATGAGTTGCGGAAACGATGGACCCACTTCGCAGTGCCCCGCAAGGTGAGTACGAAAACCTACGTTATTTATTTTGAAAATTTAAATGTTTGTGAGAAGATAGGAAAAAAAATGGCATATGGGTTTTGTAGGTGGGGGAAAATGAAAAAATGGGTAGGTGTCAAAAGTAGA
>VDFB02109542.1:101691-150600 GCA_007258455.2 Sequoia sempervirens
GCCGACGGGGGAGGTTACGATGATGCTGAAGGATGTATGGCGCATCCTAAAGTTGTCGATATCAGGGATTTTGTTGAGTGATGTGGTGTCGAGTGGGGCCGAGTTGAGGCAGACTATGATAGTGCTATTTGGTCATGTTGCCCTGCCACTGCAGGGTCAGCAGTTGGATCTAGATAGATGCCTGACAGTGGGAGTACTAGCTTTGCCTTTATTCTTAGTTGGGTTGATTAGTGGGATATTGCTGCCGATCGTGAGCGCATCTGCGATTGGCAGCCTATGTCCATGGAGCTAATTCGACACATTGTGGAGTGGCGAGAGGGACAGATTGCATGGGGTGCATGTGTACTAGCCCAGTTGTACAGAAATATGCATCTGATTTGTTATCAGGAGGCAGTGAGTTTGACACACATGACGCTGTTACAGGTGTGGGCATGGGAGCATATTACGGTGACTAGACCGATTGTTGTGCGGGAGGGAGGGGTGGATGACACAGAGCCACTGGCATGGAGATATGGAGAGGGGAGGGGCTGGGTTATTCGTTATAGGTGGGTGGGAGATGTGGAGGTATGGAGGAGGACGATAGATGAGTTGGAGGAGGGAGACATAGTTTGGCGACCATATATGCAACGATGCTTCAGGGGATGGAGAGAGCAGACTGCGAGACATAGTGGGTATTTTATGGCGCAGTGTGTCCTGATTGGGATTCTTTCGCGGATAGTGGAGATGCACCGGCTGGATAGGGTGTTGAGACAGTTTGGGCAGACACGGGATATTCCTGGTCCGCCAGTGATGTTTCGACGGCTCACCAGAGAGCGACCGTGGGGGCGTGCGATTAGCCCCACAGCAGCCAGAGCATCATGGGCAGCGACAGTGCAGGTACCCTACCCTGGGAGATATGCGGGAGTAGAGGATGCAGGAGTGACAGCGCGATATGCCAGGTGGTTGCGCAACCACCTATGGGAGAGGATTACACTGTTGGTGCCGATTGTAGGAGCAGTCAGATTTGGATCAGAGGATGAGCGGCGTGGGGTGAGAGAGGGAGGACATCCTGAGCCGGAGAAGGGAGGAGAGAGGATGGAGGCAGTGGGATGGGCAGGTAGGAGGAGGAGGAGGAGAGGGACCAGGGGGAATGGAGGAGGGTGAGAGAGGCGATACGAAAGGAGAGGAGGAGAGTTCTGGAGCCGGATGCGGGAAGACAGGAGGGGAGGAGAGATCCAGAGCCAGATGCAGGAGGACAGGAGGGGTCAGAGGTAGAGATGATACATGCAGTGGAGGGTAGAGGGGGCCGACAAACTGGCATAGGGGGAAGAGTACGTCAGAGGAGGGTATTGGTACGGGCAGAGCAGGGAGAGGAGAGACAACCGGATGGAGGTCAGGAGGAGACAGAGGTTAGGAGGCAGCCAGAGTTGCTGGCAGGCAAGAGGTGACTGATGAGGGTACAGACCGTGATAGGGCATGAGGGTGCCCGAGAGAATACTAAGGCCAGGAGTTAGCCAGAGAGGGTGAGGAGTGGGGGTCAGCAGAGGGGAGGGTAGGAGCCTCTCGTCGTAGAGATGGGGGAGAGTGAGGATGAGGAGCAGTCGGAGATAGGAGAGCCAAGGAGATTGATGAGAGTGGGGAGGCATGGTCAGCCATGGAGAGTGCGAGTCTGTCCTTCCATTGAGGACTTGGGGGATCAGCAGGAGGAGGAGGCAAGGGGGAGCGATGATGGTATGGAGATAGATGGCGATGTACCGGATATAGATGTTTTGGATGTAGAGCCATTAGCGGTGGTTCCTGTCATTTCCTCAGGGGACGCGATTGTTTAGTCGAGAGGTACTGTGGGGAGTCTTCAGGATATGGGTCAGAGGTTGAGGGTGGCAGAGGCAGAGGCAGAGGTGATCAGACTCAGAGCCGAGCTATCGAGAGCGCCAGTAGCAGGCCAGAGGACGGAGAGAGTTTTGATGGAGTTGTTGTTGAGAGAGAGAGAGGTACTGCGGGCTAACATGCAGGGGCTACAAGATGAGTTAGTTGCGGTCAGTTGGGACCGGGACAGACTAGAGGCGGAGACTATTATATTGCAGGCTAGAGGGGTAGCAGTGGGGATGACTGTATTGGCAGGTAGTGGGCAGCAGGTGGATAATCTCCAGTGGGAGCGAGATGAGTTACAGGACAGAGTGTTTTGCTTAGAGCAGATGGTGGGAGAGATGGGGGCGATGTGGGAGAGGGAGAGACAGGCGAGGGAGCAGGTTCAGACTATGCAGACGGAGAGAGACACAGCACAGGCGCGAGTACAGGCAGTGGAGACAGAGAGGGATACAGTGCAAGTGCGAGTTCAGGTGTTGCAGGGTGAGCGAGATGCAGCGCTGTCGAGAGTCCAGGAGTTGCAGGGGGAGAGGGATGGGGTAGTGGTTCAGGCGCAGACTGCACACAGAGAGAGAGATGCTGCAGAGAGACAGATGCAGATACTGCAGGGGGAGTGGGATGTGGCAGTGGCATAGTGGCAGTCTATGCAGGGCAGTGATGTGATAGGGGGAGATATGCATGGATTACAGAGGGAGAGGGATGCCGCAATAGCCAGAGCGGTGGCTGTTGAGGAGATGAGAGACCGGATGCAGGCGGAGATGGCACAGTTACGCCTATCACAGGAGGCTTGGGAGTAGGAGAGGAGGATGATTACGAGGGATCAGGACAGATATCGGCATGAGCAGAATTTTGCTTGGGTCCAGGTTGCAGAGAGAGAGGATAGCGTGAGAGAGGCAGGTTTTTGGATGGCTGCATATTATGATGCAGTTCCTGATCCGGCACAGCGGAGATTCCGTTATACCAGGCAGACACCTCAGATGCCAGCGCCATCTCAGTCATTGGGGACATGGACACGTGGTTACAGTGATTCACCAGGTGTTTCACCAGGCAGAGGAGCAGGACCTGAGTCTCCACAGAGATCAGATGTGGGGAGTTCATTTGGGAGGTGACAGGCTACTGAGTTTTTGCATGATGGACTGTGTAGGATGTATTGACAGAGATCAGAGATGTTCTATATCTCTAGATTTTGTACTTTGTCATGTGATGGATATATGTATGATGGACATGTGACACATGTTATATTATTTTGATATGAGACAGTTCTTATTGACACCATGTAGTATGTTTCTGTTTATGATGGATGATTATATGCATGTGTATATGGTATTACTTGTTTATGTGGATGAATGTGTTATTTATGCTCATGGGTTGATTTATTTATGTTTATGTTTATGATATGAGATGTTCATGTGGATGAGTAGATATATGTATTTATGGAATATGGATAATTTTATTGATGCATGGTGATGTGATATGCGCATGGTGATATGTTATGTGTACCTATGGGATCTATGATGATTTTTATATATATGAATGCCTAGTTGACTTATTTGTCATGTATGTGTGTATGATGGGTTTTGTATAAACATTTTATGTATGCAAGATGTGATATATTATGCGTCTAACACTTTGTGATACAGGTGGCGATGTATGTATGGATCTAACGTATGGTGATGCAGGTGGCGATGGATATATGGTCCTAACACGTAATACGGGTAACACACGGCCATAAGTGCCAATAAGAACTGACATGGTAATGGGAGGTGGGTATGTGGTGATGGATGTAATTTGGAATCTGTCAAAAGGTATCAGTATCCTGAGAAGAATGGAAGAGAATGAGGGAAAGTATTTGCACAACCAAAACCATAGGGTGAGTGTTAATGCAATGATTATGAAAATGCAATCCTAACTCAATTTTGCCATCTTTGGAGCACTGGTTTTTGCTATAGCATAAGACACGGTCTACCAAGGTATGGAGGACCAAGGTAGATTAATGTCTAATGCATGAGACAAACACGCCAGATAAGAAAGCTATCCCAATACCCCAAAATCACGAAGACCTTGTTCGGGTCCGGTACTGGGATAACCACAAACACAAAAGGATGCCCCAACATAACACAAGACCTTGAGGATCTTGGTGGGTACTATGTGGGACAACCAAGAAGACACAATCAAAGAAAAGATCAAGATATGCCCCTATGTAGACCAATCAAAACACGTCATAATATGATGGATTATGGCGACCTTGATAAGTGATGATAGGGAGCCCAAATGATAAACAAAAACCAAAAGCATCAAAAAGAGCACAATCAATTTCAAATGTCCATTGCCATAGGATCAAGGGGATAGATGGAATTGATGAGGTCTGTTAGGAAGGATGTATCCTGTTAAGACCTATGATGGATACTTAAGCGAAAAGATCGATATGATATAGGATATTCAAAATTGATTAGATTTGTTGGTACAAGTGGGTCTTGTTTGTTAGGGATCAGCTAGATAAAGGCATAGCTTGATGACACAACACAAGGGAGACAAGACACAACCTAAAGACCTAGGGGCTCGGGGGCCGATTAGAGATTAGCCTTGCCTATGTGAAAGCACAGAGCCCTCGTAGTTCATGGAAAAAGACCATGGATAAAGCGAAAAGAAGACATTGGTGACCGATGATGAAGGACACAAGACGTGACAGACAAATGCCCCGGGGGAGGATCAAATGACCAACCTTGCCTATGTGAAAGCGCAGGGGCAACGCAGTTCGATAAAAGGACCCATGGATAAAAGCGAAAAGGGACTGTGAAGACGAAGCGATGGAGGACCAAAACAAGGTTGATCCAAAAGTGCCCCAGGGGCAGATCGAGTGATCAGCCTTGCCTACGTGAAAGCGCAGGGGCAACGTAGTTCGACAAAGGATGAAAGTGACGAAACCTAGGTGGAGACCGACACGATGAATGATCTTACATGACGACACAGACCGATGGACGAAAGACATAAGCCCAAAGTGGGATATAAAAAAGCTCAGGATGAGGGATAGGTAAGGTGGGTCATCCAGTGCTCAATCAACAAATACCAAATAGCCTAGGCTGATGTGGGCGGGGATGATAGTGTGGATGAAAGCACAAAATAACTAGGATGTCAGGTAGATAATGATTAAGCCCTCTATGGATGACGCCTGCTGACAGGTTTTCACCATCCATACTTATCCAAGGTGACACCAAGAAGTGGTTTTCAGCATAGGACGAATTTATTTCTCTTTACTATTTTTGGATTTTTTTTGTCACTTATTTTTTTTTTTTTTGATTTTTTGATAGGGTAGATCAAGCGGACTTAAGCGTAGAACCTTTTCAGATGGAGAATATTGACAGGTTCGTCAAGGGGGTCTCCTTCCAGAGTAGTCAACCTGTAGGCTCCAGATCCATATTTGGCAGCGATAATATACAGCCTTAGCCAGTTTGCCTCAAATTTTCCTTTCTTGTCACGGTCTTGCTGAGTGTGCTGGTTTTCCTTGAGAACAAGTTCACTAACTTGGAATTGCCTCGGGCGAACCTTTTTATTGTAATGACGTTTGAAACGATTCTGGTATACTTGTAGGTGATCATAGGCCCGTATTCTCCGTTCATCCAGTAGCTCTAGCTGTGCAAGCCGTGCAATGTGAGCATCTTCGTCGCTGATGAGGTTCTTTAAAGAAATTCTCAATGAGGGGATCTCAACTTCGATTGGCAAGACGGCTTCTGCACCGTATACTAAAGAGTAAGGGGTGGCGCCTGTTGGGGTACGGATGGATGTGCGGTATGCCCAGAGGGCAGGATGAATGTGAAGGTGCCAATCTCGTCCAGTGTTATTGACAACCTTTTTGAGGATGCAGATGAGGGTCCTGTTGGTTGCTTCTGCCTGACCATTACCCTAAGGATAATAAGGCGTCGACCAACGATGCTGAATATGGAAGGTGTCGCAGAGGTGTTTCATGGCTTGGTTTTTAAACGGCTTTCCATTATCAGAAATGATGGTGGATGGGATACCATATCTGCAGAGAATATGGTAGAGGATGAATTTAGAAATCTGAGAACCGGTGATTTGTGAGAGTGGCATTGCTTCCACCCATTTGGTGAAGTACTCAGTTGCGATGATGATGAATGTATGGTCGTCAGATGATGGTGGGTGAATCTTGCCAATCAAGTCAAAACCCCATTGAGAAAATGGCCATGGTGTTAGGAGAGGCTGAAGATCTTGTGCTGGAGCGTGGATTAAATCTGCATGTTGTTGGCATGGAAGGCATTTCTTCACAAACTCGCAAGCATCGTGCTCCAATGTAGGCCAATAGTATCCAGCTCGTAAGATCCTTTTGGCCAGAGCCATACCATTTGAGTGAGCCCCACAAATACCACCATGTACTTCTGTTAGTACTATTTGGGCATCGGTCTCATTTAGACATCTCAGGAGGATTCCGTCATACCCGCGACGATAAAGCGTATCACCAACAATGATGTATCGGGACGAACGATGGATAAAGGATTTACGTTGGTTGCATGTAAGTTCTGGGGGTATGATATTGTCACGGAGGTAAGTATATATGTCTTGGTACCATGGGGAGGCGGGACCTACAATATCGCACACCATGTCAGTTTCGGGAACATCATATGCAAGGATTAAGAGTTGTTCAACAAGAAACTCACACTCTGTTCGATCCTTGGGCATGTCAATCAAAGAACCAATAGTGGCCATGGCATCTGCTGCTTTATTCTGTACCCGCGGGATTTGGTCAAACTGTATGAAGGTGAAATATTTTTTGAAATCATCCACCATGCGTTTATAGGGTAACAGTTTGTCATCCTTTGTGAGGAATTCATCATTAACTTGTCTAATAACCAGCAAGTAATCCCCAAAGACTTTCAAATGTGTAATGTGTCACTATTTTGCAATTCTAAGGCCGGTGAGGAGAGCTTCATATTCTGCCATATTGTTGGTACAGGGAAACGCTAACCTGAATGATTTTGGGATGTAGTCACCTTGAGGGGTGACTAATAAAATTCCTGCCCCAGATCCATTATGAGTGTATGAGCCAT
The DNA here is from genome assembly GCA_007258455.2 of Sequoia sempervirens. Classification (NCBI taxonomy): domain Eukaryota; kingdom Viridiplantae; phylum Streptophyta; class Pinopsida; order Cupressales; family Cupressaceae; genus Sequoia; species Sequoia sempervirens. Next base: position 108,597 of record VDFB02109542.1, read on the forward strand.
CGAAATATAACATCCAAGTCAGTGCTTCTGTCACTGTGTAGATTTCTTCATCTAGGAATTCAGTGTCTAAGGGGTAAGCATCTACCAATGGTGCTTCGGCCAATTGATCAGCAATAACTTGTCCTTTTATGGCTTTGCGCTCTACATACTCTATGTCAAATTAACTGAGGAGCATGACCCATTTGGCCATGTGGCCAGTCAAAGTGGTTCTAGATAACAGATACTTCAAGGGATCAATTTTAGCGATTAACTTGACTGGGTGACTGAGCATGTAATGGCAGAGTTTCTGTGTACTGAAGACCAGTGCTAAGCAAGTTTTTTCCATAGGGGAGTAATTTAACTCATAGCCAACTAGTGTTCGGCTGATGTAGTAGATTGCCCTTTCCTTGAATGACTCATCATGCTGCGCCAATAATGCCCCCAGTGCAACTGAGGTAGCAGAGATATAAAGCAGGAGGGGTTTTCCTGGAATAGGTGGCATCAAAATCGGTGGATGAGCTAAATATTCCTTGATTTTATCAAAACCCATTTGACACTGTGGAGTCCATCGGAAGGTGGAATCTTTCTTCAAAATATGGGTAAATGGCTGGCATTTATCCGCGAGTTGGGCTATGAACCGACGGATGGACTGCATTTTTCCCTGGAGGCTCCTTAACTACTTTAGATTGCGTGGAGGTGGCATATCCAGGATAGCCTTTACCTTGGCAGGATCAACTTCAATACCTCTGCGAGAGACTATGAAACCCAGCAATTTCCCTGACATGACCCCAAAGATACTTTTTCGGGTTCAGCCACAACTTATAATGTTCTAACCGCTCAAATATCTTCTTTAGGATGGCCGAATGTTCTGCTCGTGTTTTGGACTTCCCTAATAGGTCATCAACATAGTCTTCCATGATGATATGGATGAGGTCATGGAAGATAACCGTCATGGCTCTCTGATATGTTGCCCCCACGTTTTTGAGACCGAAGGGCATAACATTGTAACAGAAGGTGCCCCAAGGAGTTGTGAAGGCAGTTTTGTGTTGGTCTTCAGGTGCAATTTGGATCTGGTTATAACCGGAGAAGCCATCCATAAGGGACATCTCATGTCCTGCTGTTAGGTCAACTAACATGTCGATGTTAGGAAGAGGGAAATCGTCTTTTGGGCAGGCTTTGTTGAGATCCCTAAAATCCGTGCAAACCCGAATGTCACCGTTGGGTTTGGCAACTGGAACTATATTGGAGATCCATTCGGAGTAGTCAATAGGTCTGATAAAACCCGCGTCCAGTAACTTTTCCAATTCCTTCTTAACTAACAATGCGACTTGCAGATGCATCTTACAGAGTTTTTGCTTGACAGGTTTGGCGTCTGGGCAAATGTCCAAGTGATGAACCACTAAAGCAGGGTCTAAGCCTGGCATGTCTGAGTATGACCAGGCAAAGTTGATGATTCCTTCTCAGAGTAGCTGCACAAAGATCGGATACTCTTGTTCGGAGAGTGACTTGGCTACATAGGTAATCTTCGGACTTTCAGCAGTTCCCAAATTAACTTCTTGCGTCTCTTCAATCAGGATAGATGATTTGGCAGATAGCTGAGTTCCCATAAGGGGAAGATGAACATCTCCATCTTCCAGTGCCTCTTCAAGGTTTTTGCCTTCAGATGCGTCCTTTATTTTTACTTTTTCCGGGTCAGGAAGTGCCTCAAGAAGGTTTTCACTAGATGACCATTTTTTATTTTTCTTACTTTTATTTTTGCGACTGGAGTGTTCATCCTCCCCCAATCCCATAAGGTTGACATACGTGTCCGTAGACATACTGACAGGTGTGGTATTATGTAGGTCCCAATCAATGAGTTTAGGGTGACGAAGGGATAGGCTAATGGTGCAAGCAAATAGGCATTCGAACATGGATGACAAGTCAGTGTGATCGACATCATCGTATGCATGTATGATGGATTCCTCCTCGGGTATGTCTTCCAATGAGCCATCATCCACAGTGATACTATTGAAAGTATTAGATGATGTTGTGGGGCTTTTTTGTTTCTTATCATACCCAATGCCTGTGTTTCTTGGTAACTTTGGTGTATCAATGGGTTGCAACCGTCCTTGTTCCTCTTTTCCTAGGCCTCTACCTTGATAGTTATGTTTTTCCACGAACTTTGTCGGCCAAGGGTACTTTTCCTGAAAATATTTCTTTAGAGGGGTTTCTGGTTCGGGCTCTTCTCGGTAGACCCACTGGCTTATATCCTCTTCTGGTGCATCGATCTTGACACTCGGAGATCTGAAAGTGGTAGTAGGGATGTTTTTACCACTGAAGGTGATGGTCTTGTCTTCCTTTTGTGTAGCATGTGAAGATTGACCGTACTCGTGTGGTGACGATGGCATTGTGGCTACATTGAGAGCCGTATGCATTTCATATTCACCACACCCTTTGTCGATGATCTGGACTTTGGTGACTGAAGGATTAGTGGCGGAGGATGCCGAGGTTATCGTGGTGGATGGTGGATTGGAGGATGATGACTGTGATGCCCCCATTTCAACCCCAGGACAATAATGTAAATGGGGAAAAGACGCTTCTAAAACGCGGCAGTACTCGAATGGTTGGGGGTCGGCATAGATGGTGACCTCTTGTCCGTTGACTGGGAATTTGAGGCATTGATGGTAGGTGGAGGGTACGGCTTGCATAGCATGGAGCCATGGGCGGCCAAGGAGGAGATTATACGGTAAGTCCAGATCAAGGACATGACAGGTAATATATTGGAGCACAGGTCCCACTTGGATAGGAAGACTGAGGATTCCTTCTGAATTTCTCTCTGCATTGTCATAAGCTTTGATTGTAATGATCTGGTTTCTTAGGTCCGCTTGAGTATACCCTACCTGTTTTATGAATTTCAAAGTACATAAATTGAGGGTAGAGCCATTATCTACCAAGACCCTTTTTATTTTATGGCGGGCAACTATGACTTCGATGTGTAAGGGCCGATTATGATTGACATCGATGTTTGGCATATCATCTTGGCTAAAGTGGAGGTGATGAGACAAAGCCAAGTGTCCCACCAAAGCTTGGAATTGTGTGGGTTCGATGTCATTTGGGACATGGGTCTCCTGCAAGGCTCTATTGAGGATCTCTTGATGTACCGGGGAAGACTTAAGCAAATCCAAAATGGATATATGAGCGGGGGTCTTCCTTAGGTGATCAAGGATGTTATACTGAGAGTTCACAGGAGTCGGTTGGGTGGGTGCAGAGGCTGCAGGGACGGTGATGCGGGCTCGTCGTGTAGTAACAGCACATTGAGGGTCTTTGGCTTTAACGTGTATCATGGATACTCGGGGTTCCACCTGCTCAATGTAATGAATAACACCTTCATAACTGAAGGGCACATTCTTGTAATTCACATTATTTGTGCTGTTACTTTGAGGATTGCTATTGGAGGTGCTGGGGCCTTGACTATGGTTTGGGAAGGCGTTTTAATAGATTTGCAGTTGAGCATTGGACGACGAAGGTTGACTGGGGTCGCCCTTGATATCTCCTCGATCAATGAGATCTTGCACATAATTTTTCAAACCCTGACACTTATTCAAGGAGCGTCCCTTGATTTTATGAAAGTCACAATACTCATTTTCTTTAAACCATGTCGGCTTGGGTTTGGACTCATCGAATGGTTTGGTGACAGGGTATGTGATGGGGTAATTGATTTGTAAAAATTTATTAAAAGCAACACTCAGGGGTTCACCCAATTGGGCGTATTGACGTTTGGTGTTCCCCTGATTATTTTGATTAGACTGTTGGGGAGGACGGGGTGTCCCCTGAGGTACAGATATGGCGTTGGGTATAGACTGATGTTGCTTTTGGGATGCATTAGCCACTTGGACATGTTTGGTGTATGTCACTCTGTCATTCACCGCATTTTTGTTCTTGTTCCAGAAACGTGGTTTATCCCCAAATGACCTTTCTCTCTTATGACTGTGTATTTTAATGTGCCCTTTGGCAACAAGGGCACGCTCAAGGATGGGTCCCTTCTCTACTACCTCCGCGAAAGTGGTGACACAATGTAATCTAAAGTTATGAGCCATGTTGAGATGAGAGTTTTCCACGAAGAGGGTGACCATGTCCTTTTCTTTCAAAGGGGTTTTCATTCGGCTTGCTAGGGCACGCCACCGTTGTAGGTAGTTGGTAAAGGTTTCTCCATCACGTTGTTTCTCTTTTAGGAGGTCTAAGGTGTCTGTATCCTTCTGCAAATTAAAAGAAAAGTAGGATACAAACTTCTCTGATAAGTCTACAAAATTTTTTATGGACCCCTTTTCGAGAGTCATGAACCAATCTAGGGCATGGCTTGCTAGGCTTCATGGGAACAAGCGCAAGAGATAGTTATCACTGTACATGACTTCTTGGCACTGTGAATAAAACTCCTGCAAATGAGCCTTAGGGTCTTTGTCTCCCTTGTATTTGTCAAATTTTGGAATCTCGAAATTTTTAGGAAATGGGACCAATGAGATGGAGGGATCAAACGGATATGGGCATATATCTTCAAATTTGAATGATTTTTTTGTAGCCCCAGCTTGAAGATCCTTAAGTGCGGCTTTGATTTCCAACAAATCCGAGCTAGCTGGTGGTGGGTTAGGGGGATATTGATGATAGAAAGATGAGGGATCTTGCTGAAAGGGTGTCGAATTGTTGAAATACGGGTTTGGATGATTGGATGATGACATGGCTTGCTGGTAAGATGGAGGATTTTGTTGGTATGGGGGTTTTTGTTGTGGGGCATAATATGAATTTGTTGAGTAAAAGTGTGGGGTAGGTTGTTGAGGAGCTTGGATGGGACGTTGCGCGTTGGTTTGTTGGTATTGAGGGTATTGTTGTGATGGATGGGAGTTCGTATAAAGCGGTTGTTGGGGAAATTGTTGTTGGTTGTGATAGTAGTAGTGTTGGGGAGGTTGTTGTTGTGACGTCGGATGTTGTATGGACTGAGGTGGGATATTGTGTTGTGGTTGAGCCTTTGGACGCAAAAAGGATGCGAGAAAGGGAGATATGGTTTGGGCAGTAGGTTGAGATGGATTGCCTTGTGATTGGTAGGATGGTTGTTGTGAAGAGGCCAAAGCATTGTGTATAGATTGTTGCAGATGAGATGGCGGAGGTAGCGTAGGCATGTTTTGTAAAGGGGGTTGTTGGGTACCGCTCGAAATGTTCAGCTAGGGTGTGCCTTGTGGAGGTAATTAAGGCGAAATTGTAGATTGGTGAACTTGTTGAGGTGGTATGTTGGTGGTCCCAGGAGGTGGAAGCGATGTGGCAAAGGAGGTGCCCCCAATGTTAACTGGAGGTTAGTTGGAGGGAAGGGGTGTTGTTAATGGAGGAGGTTGTGGAACACTTTGTGGCATGCCATAAGCAAAAGGATTATTGGGATCAGGCACTTGAGGTCCACCTATAACTGAGGTCGAAGCATGTGGGGGATAATTAACCTGATAAAGAACAGCATTGCCAAATTCAGGTTGATGCCAACCCTCGACTGGAGGAACATTGGAGAAGTATGAACCTTCGGGTGCATTTTGGGACTCTTGGAGTACGTTAGATGGGGCACCCCTATATTTGGACAAGTCAACATTGGAGGGGGGTTTAACACCCTTCTCAATTAAGTGGGCCAAGATTTCTTCCCCATGTTTCTCAAGCAAACGATCAATCATTTGCACATTGGCAGGATTACTAAAATGCTCCTCAAGTGTGAGTTCAGGTTGATTAACCATACTTTCTTCTCCATGTGGCGAGTTATTCTGATTCTCAGTGTTGGAGTGTGATGAAGTACCATTATGGGGATCGTGAGTGATGTTGGTACCCTTGTTAGGATCTGATGAGATGTTGACTGTGTTTTTGGGATCTTGAGGGTTGTTTGATTGGGGATTCTGAGCTTGACGGTCGGCCATTTTCTTTGCCTGTGAACGAGTCTGAATGGGCATGCAAATGCGGGATGAGCGGATTAATGCCTTTGTCAAATGATTTGATTGAGATTGGATAAGGTGCGATTTGGATGGGGTTTGGATTTGGATTAGATTTTGTTGGGATATATTGGATTGGATTGGATTTTGATTGGATTGGATTTGGATTTGATTGGATTGGATTGGATTTGGATTTGATTGGATTTGATTGGATTGGATTGGATTTGGATTTGATTGGATTTGATTGGATTGGATTTTGAATTAGATTTGGATTTGATTGGATTTGATTGGATTTAGATTGGATTGGATTGGATTGGATTGGATTGGATTTGGATTTGATTGGATTTGATTGGATTGGATTGGATTGGATTTAGACTATTGGATGGTAAGAGATGAGAGGGAGACCTTGAGTTTGATCAAAGGAAGTTACCCTTAATAACCAAGAGCTTTAATTGATTAAGAGGGTAATTACGACACCGAATCCACCTTAAGATAGGAATGGATTGATTGGGTCAAAGATGATAACTTACACCACTGAATTCGCCTCAAGATGGAGGCAAATTGATTGGGGTCGAAGTTAAAGACTAATAATCAAGTTCAAGTGCTATGGTCAATTTGGGTAACCGCTTTGTAATACAAGGTTAGGACGGTTTGGTTATCGGTGATGTTTGGAGATGCAAATAATAAGAAATTATTAGTGGATTAGGGAGAAATTAAAATGAATGGGGGGTTAAGGATAATTGTGGAGAATGTATGGGGATTTAGAATGGTTTAAACAAAAGTTTGGAATAATGAGATGGAGGTTTAAAATGGTCAAACGGGGGTTTTTTGAAGGTTTAAAGTGACAAAACGAAGGCTTGGGATGATGAGGTAATGGTTGGGAATGGTTAAATGATGGTTTAGAGGCTAAATGGATCCAAATGGGGTGATTTCAGGTGTTCAGGAGGGCAAATTCGCCCTTCTGCAGCAAACCAGGGGCGTAATCGCCTTTCTGCGGTAAAACAGGGGTGTAATCGCCTTTCTGCAGTAAAAACAGGGGCGTAATCGCCTTTCTGTGGTAAAACAGGGGTGTAATTGCCTTTCTGCGGTAAAAACAGGGGTGTAATCGCCTTTCTGTGGTAAAACAGAGGCTTGGTTTGATGCAAATGACTATGGAAAGGACTTTAAAATGATAATGATAAGGCCAAATTATCAAAAGTTCACTGGTTTCTCACAAGAAAACACTCTCAAGCAAATACAACCCTATGATTAGTGTTAAGGGTATGGCCAAAGTGGTCTTAATTTAGGATGCACAAGGTATCTAGGGAGTCCTCAATATACTCTCGGTACGTGAGACACAACCGTGAACACCAGCCCGTCACAAGTGTGAGTCGGGAACCCCAGCGAGATACTGAAGGGCTCGGACCAACTCTTCACGTCTATCTAGGTATCACCTTAGTTTCGACGCTTCGCCAATTACGACGTGACTGGATTGGGGTATAGCTTTCGCTCTCCCCCCTTTGTATACCCCGCCGGTACACGTGGTTGGAATCGTCCCTTGGAGTGATGAAATCTCCAAGTAGGTCCCACTATAAAGAAAGCACTAACCGCTTCCAACTACTCCCCAGGCTCACACGAAGTGCAAGGGGAAAGCAAAAACAAGCTAATGCTCCTTTCGGGTAACACAAAAAGACAAGCACAGCAAGCAATGAATATTACTCCCTCTAATTAAACTATGTTCTTAGATTAATGCAAACAACAAGGATAATTTTAAAAAAAAATTGAGCAAATGGAGAGCCCTGCAAACAAGTATTAGATATTTTATCCCGCTTTCTCCATCAACTTCACAAGAATATGCTACAAAAAGTTAGCACAAAACACATGTATCCTTGCAAGAACAATGTTAATGAGAAAAATAGCAAATAAATCTGAAGCCAAGATAATAATTTTACCTTCCAGGGGGCGCAGTCGCCCTTCTGCAGCAAAACAGGGGCGTAATTGTCTTTCTGCAGTAAAAACAGGGGCGTAATCGCCTTTTTACAGTAAAAACAGGGGCGTAATCGCCCTTCTGCGAAAAATTGAGCACAAATTTCAGCCCAGAGGGCGTAGTCGCCTCGCTACAGTGAAGTGTTAGCACAAAAACAACTTTCAGCCCAAGAGGGCGCAGACGCCCCTCTGCAGTAAAATGTTAGCACAAAAACAAGTTTCAGACAAGGTGGGCGCAGTCGCCCTTCTACGGAAAAGTGTTAGCAAAAAAGACAAGTTTCAGCCAAGGTGGGCGCACACGCCCTTCTGCAGAAAAGTGTTAGTAAAAAAAAGTGAAGTTTCAGCCAAAGTGGGCGCACACGCCCTTCTGCAGAAAAGTGTTAGTAAAAAAGTGAAGTTTCAGCCAAAGTGGGTGCACACGCCCTTCTGCAAAAAAGTGTTAGTAGAAAAGTGAAGTTTCAGCCAAAGTGGGCGCACACGCCCTTCTGCAGTAAAGTGTTACTAAAAAAGTGAAGTTTCAGCCAAAGTGGGCGCACACGCCCTTCTGCAGAAAAGTGTTAGTAAAAAAGTGAAGTTTCAGCCAAAGTGGGCACACACGCCTTTCTGCAGAAAAGTGTTAGTAAAAAAGTGAAGTTTCAGTCAAAGTGGGCGCACACGCCCTTCTGCAAAAAAGTGTTAGTAAAAAAGTGAAGATTCAGCCAAAGTGGGCGCATACGCCCTTCTGCAGTAAAAATAGGGGCGTAATCGCCTTTCTACAGTAAAAACAGGGGCGTAGTCGCCCTTCTGCGACGTGTTCCTGCAAAAACCTCAACAACAGCAAAAAGTAAAGTATGGGAACCCGTTTGTGCGTCCCACCGGGCGTGCTAGAAATGTATACCTTGGAATTTATCCTATTCTAGTGCATAAAATAACTCAAAATACGAATGATAAAAGGACCAAGGACACCTCAAGATTAGCCAAAAGAGAGTGACAAAACAAGAAGGAAAATAAATAACACAAGACACGAATGGTTTTACCTTCCTTGCTGTTGATGTCTCTTTGATTGGCCTTTGATTGGAATAATATGTATGCTCCTTGATGGCTCTTGATGTGGCTAAAAGGGAGGATTTTACTATGTGTCTGGATGTAAATTCAAGTGAATGTAATTGAAGACTAGATGAGTGCACAAAATGGCAGCATGTAGTTATGAAAATTCAAAGTTGTAAATGCCCTTGAGGAGGGGGTATTTATAGAAGAATTTGAATTCTCTAGAGAATTCAACGGTCAAAATTGATCCAACAAGGTCAAGATGAAGGGCTATGGTGGGTTGAGAACCCACAAGCCCTCACATCTTAACATGTGGAGGGTGAAGTGGCCAAAGGGATATGAGATGGAGGTGAGGTGTCAAGAAGGTACATGAGGTGGAAAAAGGACATGCACCTTGGGAAGTGAGGAGATTTCCTCAAAAAGGGATTCCTTGTCCCCAAGTGGGAGTGAAAGGGACATTTGAGGAATTTTGGAATTCCTCAAAAATCTACATGGGAAAAGGAAAGGTGGTTGGGGATATAAATTCACATTCCTAGGAAGATCTAGAGGATAAAAGGTGGGCTCCAAAAATGTGGGACTTGGTCACATGTGGAGATTGTGACAAGTCCAAGGTTCTAGAAGCTTTTGAAGAATGGAATGTGAATTAAAAATTCACATATAAAGGAGGGGAATCTAGGACAAATAAATATGAATTAAAAATTCACATGGGAAAGGGGGTCAATGTCCAAAAAGGAAAAATGGAACAATTGACCAAAAAGTGGTGTTAAATTTAGCTAATGACCTTGGTTAAGGTTGTGCAAACATTAGATTAGGCTAATTAATGGAAGATTAGAGGCAAGTGGCAAATGTAGGAGGATGTGACATTAATTTTTGATTAAGAGGATCACATCATAATCATGAATTAATTAAATTAATTCAGATTAGGGCAAGGTTATGGAGGATTTGACAAGGAGAGAGAAAGTGAGGAATTTTAAATTGATTTTAAATCAAAAAAGGGGAAAAAGACTAAATTAAATAAATTAGCGTATTTATTTAATTTAGAGAGGAATAAGGTAAAAGACAAAGTATTAATTATTAAATTAAATACTTTACCGATATGAGACAAAAGGTGTAATATTAATTTAATAAATTAATATTAATATGATAGGTGGAAAGGCAGTAAATTTAATCATATGGAAGTGATTAAATTTGGATGTCTACAATAATATTCAGCGAATCCACACGAATATATGCCATCAACGCATTAGCATCCGTCAGCCTAGCAAAAGAAGGCAAGGGGATCTTTTGCAAGGCTTCCTAAAGCATACCTTGATAAACCAGAGCAGACTGAAGCAAGTCCCACAATGATATCTTATCTGGAGGAACCTGAGGTTGCTCGATAATATCGTAATCACTAGGTGCTTTAGTTGTAGGTTTAGGAGCTTGAAGAAATATGGGTTGTTTATTTGTTCTATTCTCATAGGTATAGGCTACCACTCTATAAGAGGGAGCCTTAGGGATATCAAGGAATCCACCATCAGATGGAACATCATCAATGGAAAAAATCCTTTTAGAAGAAAGAATAGCCGAAGTCACGTAAATGATCAGTCTCTTAGACCCTTGAGGGGCAGCAGAGACACAGACTACATTTACGGAATCGTCACAGCTAGTAGAACAATTATTTGAATACATATTCTCAATATCAATCCAAACAGGATCAAATGTGGAATAATTATTTGAAGAAACATTCTCAACATCGGTCCAAGGAGAATCAGATGTGGAAGGAGGTTCATTATTCGCTAGTGCATCATCTCTAGAGGAGGGTGCATTGGAACAAAGATGAGATTTATCATTCACTAATGCAACATCTCTAGAAGAGAGTGCGTTGGAATGAATAGAAGGCAAAGTAACATTAAGAAAGGCATCAATGATTTCATCTTCTTGCAACAAGATATCCTCTGAAACAAGAGGACTCTCGTGAGAAGGATCAAAGATATCAAGTGACATAGGAAAAGCGAAGTCACCATCACATGCATCAAATGGAATATCATTTACATCTTGAACAAAATTAGAAACTGAACTAATGAAAGAAGATATTAAATCCATTACTATTTTTTCGGTATTTTCTAGTTTTTCGAAGAACATTGTTCTTCACGTCGGGTTCACCAAAATGTAATATAGGGGGATTCGCTACTTCATGAGTTCTCTTCGTTCAGAGAACCTCATGGGGCGAACTGCCTTATACTACCTTAATGGAACAACAACGAGAGTTTTAGAATCTTAAAGAGCAAGTCACAGAGATTTTCTGGACAAACTGTCAAGCTCTCAGCCAAAGGACGACAGGGCAGTGCCTTGGTGTCCCAAAGGTGCGTTGGTGTCTCATAGGGTCCAAAAAGCAAGAATGTCTCAAAAAATGACTAAGTGGCTGCTAGCAAACAGATTACTAAGAACTGACAGAATGTAGGAAAATGATAGAATGTGATAAAGTAGTAGAACTGAAGTAAAGTAAAGAATAAATGATGAGGATAAGGAGAAGAAAGGAAGGAGATACTTATGACCATGTGAGTGATGAAGCTTCCAGCTCGTGTCTCCAATACCTGCACACAAGAGAGAGAGAGAGATAAATTTTGGGGCTATATAGGGGCCTACCTCAATCAAACCCCCTTTTGGTGTTCCCACCTCCACCAATAGCCAGATAGATAGAGAAGTAGAAATGAAGTAAAGAGCACTAAAGCACTACAAAAAAGTGTTATGCTACTCAACCAAGTAATAGAGGAGAGGAGTGAAAGCTTACCACCTCCACCAAGAGCACTCAAGGCTGCATGGGGGAGAAAATGAGAGGAACTCAAGCCTCTGCTGCAATGGTGTTTTGTTCCACACTTGCTCTACTGAAGTGGTGGAGTCTTGATGTTGTTGCTGTGAAGTGTAAAGTGTTTGGCTACAATGCTTAGAGTCATCAAGAGTGAGCTCAATGCTTGGAAGCGGATTGTGATTCTTGTGAATGAGGTCCAGAAGTGGTCCAGAGATGTGTAGAGATGGTAGAAGATGAAATGCTTGTTCCAGGAGTGCATATGAAGAAGAGATGAAGAGAAACGGCCATATTCGGGTTGGTCAGTTGAAAGGAGCGTTACAACTTGACTCCCAATGGAAGTGTAACACCTCTATAGGCTCCAGATGCGAGAATCTATAAGGGATGTAAGCGCATCATGCGGGCATCCCTGATAAAAACGCCTCCACTAATGCTCAAAATAGGCATCAAGTGTGATACAAGCAACGAGCTTAGGTGGAATTAAGCCTCCAAACTTGGTTTTCTAAAGTGGATAAAGGAAAAAAGCGGAATTGCACCTAGGGTGCAAATTTTCTCTTATACAGTAAGTAATCTATCAAAATGTGAGGATGAAAACCAAAAACCTAAAAAATGATAGAAAACCATAAAAATAAATTGATTTAATGATTTTCCCCAAACTTAAATAGATGTAGATCTTTATGCCACATATGCGACACACTATCTCGTGAATGCGTCATGTTGTACTTCATTGTTTCCTACCATGATTGTGGCTCACGATCACACGAATGCATCATTCTACCTTGCAAATGTGTTTCGAACCTAAAAACTCAAAATTTCTCACAAATTTCTTCAAATCTGGTTAGTTCACGTCAGGTTCACCAATGTAGAATAGGGTAAAATCATGATAAAAGGCATGAATCAATAGTACCAACCACTTTTGTGCCTATTGTACATATGCTCCGTTTGGACCAGCGACCCCCTCTTTTCCTTTTCACCTTTGTCGAGTCGGTTTTCCTTCGCCTCATTTTTTGTGCCCCTATTTTTTAGCCTAAGTTGTTCATGATCCATAAAATTACCAAATACATCTTGGCCAAAGTCACTTATCTAAGTTTCACCAAGTTTCGAGCCTTTGTGGAAAGTCCAATGTCGGCTTCTATCCATTGAAATTCATCTCGTCCATCACCATTTGTGGATCCGCAACTACGGGTCTCCTTGGGCAGATTGACGTCCCTATTTTTCCGTTCTCTATGGCCTTCGCCTCACGACCACCCACAACGTAGCTCCTGCACTTAAAATTTTTTGCATCACTTTCAACATGACGTCTTCCCCGGTGTGGGTTTCGGCATGACCACCTACTTGTCTACCTATTGCACCTACACTTAATGCCATCATTAATGGTGGTTTAATCTATAAATAGCCCACTGACAAGATATCATTTTCACCCTAGAAATTCAAATTTTCAAAAGCCAGAGCTACCCTTGTGCATGCAGAAATGATCCAGAGACTCATGTGAATGATCATTGCCTCCTTTCGCGTGTTGTCAAGTATGAATTCTACTCACCCTTCTTTCAACACTTAAATTGCTTAGGGTTTTAGGATTAAGGGTTTCAAACCACTTGAATTCAAATCTCATGCATAAGAGACTAAAACCCTACCCTCTACAGAACATAAATCTAAGGGCTAAAATTCATGGGCTCTCATGTGGGAGATGCCCTCATCTTGGCCAGCGTAATTAAGCAAACAAACCCTACTAATGCCCCATATGATGAAACTTAGTGAAAACCTACCTATGCAGATCTGCCCCATTTAGGATATACCCTAGTGGCTAGGTCATGATAACTTCCCGCATTCCTGGTTCCACCTCACTGAAAGGCATGAGAAAAACAAAAATTATGAGTTCTAAATGATTTTAGGGGTCCCTTCGATCGGAGGGTTGTTGTCGAAGCTTCGCCCTCATTACGTCATCCTAATGGTCAAGCCAACATGGCTCCTCACCTAGCAAACCATGCATTCAATACCACCACGAATGCACAAAACTAAGTGCTTCCATCAAACTTGGCTAAATCTTTGGGCAACACGAAGATGACCTTGTGGGTTCCCACATGTGGTTCGTTGCCCCTCCATCACCATCTCTTTAAGGCGGGACCTTCTCTGTTCCCTACCTATCCCCATTCGCATCCTTGGGTATGAACTCAAACAAAAGCTTTGAAGGCACTCAACAAAATGCCATGGCGGGTCCACTCATGCGGGTCATTGTCAATGTAAGTCTACTTCACTCCCATCATTGATTAACGAAAAACTTAGCACGGCTTGCCAACATGTGAGTCCCATAGTCATCGCTCCCAAGGGCATGGCTTTAAATATAAATGATGAAAAATTTAACACCAACCACCCTTTGTGGATCCATCATCATGGGTTGCCCCTTGCAGGAGGCTGTTGTGCCTTGACCATTACTCAAATGGAAAAACCTCACCGCCCCTGACTTGCGGGCCCCACACCAATCGATGTCGCTCTTAGTAACGAAGTAATCAATCAATAGAAATACAAGTCTAAAGGTCTCAGCAGCTCCACCCATGCGGACCACTGTCTATGGGACGATGAATATCCCAAGTCGCTGACTAATAGTGATGACCCGATAGCGCCCTACTACACGTCTTCCGCACACCCAACCCCCGCACTACATGCAATCATGAAACCTTTGAGCCAAAATGACCAAGGCTTATAGCAAAAAACCAAACACATGCCAATGAACTTTGATTAGTATTAACAAAGTAAAGAAGGCTTGCGGGTTCTGCAATGTGGAACTCCGCTTGTGGAATATCATTCATCCAAAGTCGTTCCTTATGACAAAACAAAACCAACCTTCCACATCACAACTTTCATGCTCTGATCCTCCGCAAGGGAATTAAGGATTGATTCAATGAAGGGGACTAATCCTAGGTGCCTCCATCATGAATTTACACATGTGCTTATTGACTTTTCCTAAATTCACTAGACAATCAAGACATGCAGTAGTTTATTGTCAAGTGGTCGCTTGTGGAAGTTCACTTTCCTAGTGCCATCCCTTAAGGGCTTTCATCTTGGCGGCTTCCACAGGGTAGACTACCGCATTGTCAGACCCGCATTTGTGCAAATTTCCCAAACAAGCTTCAAATGATAAAATATGATGAATGTTATGATCTTTCGAGGGCATGTGGATGTATTTGCATGATTTGACTGACACTTGCCCTCCCAATCTGTCAGAACACTTACTGCACCTTTCATGTGCAGGATTTATGAAACCTACTGAGGGACCAGTGGAGAAGTCAACTGGGAAAGTTGACAAAGGAAAGAGACCAACCAAAACCCCTAGAGGAAAATAGGAGAAAGAACAAATGAAGTACGAGTTTCACGGGGTCGAGTGCACCTTGAAAATCACCTCCAACTAAGACAAAGTCATAGATACCGACTTAGGGCATGTCAGCATAGATGAGTTCAGACAAAGGGTTATGGTTAACCTCACAATAGAGGAAGCCTTAAGAATGAGGAAAAGTGGACTCACAAAGGCAATTGGCTTTCCTCCTGTTCTTGTTACTCCAGAATTAGTAATGTCTTGTCGATAATGTTATCACCCACATGACAAAAGAATAGTCACTGGGCATGGAAGAGTACTAATAGACCTATCTCCCTAATCTATTGGAAAAATATTTGGAATCTCGGTGTTTGATAAGATGGAAGAAATTGAAAAGGAGTTCGCTCTACAAGTATGGCAAGATGATCCTATCAGATGCAAAAGGACAATAAACCAAACATGACTAAAGGATAAGAGGGGCAATGCCAATAAGGTTCCTAAGGCTTTATACAAGAGTGATTTTGTAGAAGAAGCCAATGACTTAGTCACTCTTCTCAGCAAAGCAATGGCCCTTCCCACTTCCACATTCTTTGAGCAATGGATGTTTTATTTTGTAGAGGAAATCCTCCAAAGCAACGCTCAGTTCCATTGGGAAAAAATGATTAGTGAGAACCTGCATAATCAATTTATGATAGTAAAGAAGACTTCATAATTTTATATGACATCTTATCTGGTTTATCTCCTGGCCGTAAAATTCTCGTATAAAGGACTGGACTGTGTTGGAGTATTGGGAACAAAGAAATGCCAACTCAGGGTAAATGACTGCTACCCTCAACTACAATACTGAAACTTCAAGAAATATTATAGGAGGGTAAACAACGCCTTCATTGGACACATCATCTGGACCCTTGTAGGAGATTATCACAAAAGGGTGTCACACAATGCCAAGGCGGTCATAAAAGGCTTTAGACATTTGTTCATCCAGTTTCCCTAATTCACATACATCGAAGTAGAGGGATTCTCTGGAAGACCCTACAGGCTACCTCACTATCCCAGCAACAAAATTATCTTGTTCGAGCTTACTTGGCAGTAGCAGACTTCCCATACCCTATTGCATAATAAGCACCATGTTGGGGTCCCTTATCCCCTCACATTCAGACAATGAATGTATTCCTGCCCTGCTATCCCATGTGTTGACAACTCAGAAAAGGAGCTTGTAGAATATAATTTTGAGTTACACATAAAGAGAGGAGGCTTGGATTCCCTCCGTAAATTGAAGAAACAAGTTGGAAGGTAGTACGCCCACCAGCCAAACATAGAATATTTCTAGGCAAATTGTGATGATGATAAAGAGGTCTAAAGGTGACACTATATGAGAGTAATGACTGAATTTATAGAATCTATCAACTTATATCCAGTCCCCAACCAAATTGTTGAAGATGAAAAACTATTGGATGAGAAAAACAATGCTTTAATAAATGTGTCGTTTCCAGTAATTGACTGGAATGAGCAGGAGGTCATGAACTTGGATATTGTCACCTATCCTATGGAGCAGAGGACTAAGTAGTGGATTGATGAGCAAATAATTCAGTTGCATGAGTAGGGCACAAAATTGACATATGGGGAGCTTGAGGACGAGCTAGAAAGTGAGACAAATAGTGGCACCACTACCGAATCATCAAGAGAGGCTCCTAAGTTTCCTCCTATCACAAGATCTAGGAAAAGGAAAGATACATCCGAGTAGAAACCCAAGCATAAAGAGTATACAAGAAAATCAATGAAAGGGCAACCACTAAAGAAGGCGAAAAGAGTGGGAACCTTTATCCTCGAGATGTTGACTATCCAAGAGGAGGGATCTCCACCTAAAGATGAGGACGAAGCTAAGAAACCTTGCTCACCACCACCAACCACCTCTGCACTCCCATTGACTGTTGTCATTGCCGCCATTGCACCATCCCCTACCACTCCCAAATCATTGCCTATATCATCTCCACCCGCCATGGAAATCTCTATCCACCTCACCTCAGCCTCCCCAACTGCTCTTGTGGTGGTGTTAGACTCTTCTTCCTCCACCACTTCCTTGTTGTCATCTTCATCGCTCCTACCTCCACTACCAACTCTTTCTACCTTGTTTCCTTCTCTACCAACAACTACCATGGCACCTCTCACCCTGCCGCATGCTTTTCCCTCCTATCTACAAAACATGCCTTTAGAACTCTCCCAGGTAATCCTTACTCCACAAGTTCAAACACTAATGGCCTAGCTTGATACTACCCCACCTCTCCCTCCACCTCCATCTAAGCTACAAAAAATGGAGGCTACCATGAAAATCTCTAAAGAAATGGAAAAGCTTAGCAGGGA
Source organism: Sequoia sempervirens (assembly GCA_007258455.2). NCBI lineage: Eukaryota > Viridiplantae > Streptophyta > Pinopsida > Cupressales > Cupressaceae > Sequoia > Sequoia sempervirens. Next base: position 125,956 of record VDFB02109542.1, read on the forward strand.
GCAAGCCAAGGAAGCAGCCTTGGATATTACTGAATAACCAAAGGACTCCGATCAAGAGGACTACTTTGAGCATCCTGAACAAGGATTGAGGGTTGCCTTGGATGAGGTAGCATAAGATGATGAAGGGCAGCAAATTCCCAAGGAGGGGGACACAAGGAAATTTAATGACTATTATGAGGTTGAAACCTCTAACCAGGAGCTTGAAGAAGAGCAACTTGAAGAGCACGCAGAAGAGGAAGCAAACCCAAAGGAGCATCATTTCGATGAAGGGAAAATTGATGTAGATGTTGAAGCAAGTAAAACTGATGAACTTCTACAAATTCGCTAAGATGAGGGCCTAAAAGGTGAAAAAATGCCTCTGAAAGGAGAGTATAAGAAAGATAGAAAAAAAAAACATAGAAGAAAAGGATGTTGAGCCTACGAAGGACACCGAAATTGAGTCTGGAGAAGCTAAAAGGGTGGCACTAGAAGAAGGGGATGTTGCTAACGAGAATGTGGAATCTGTTGAGCTAGATAAAGGCGAGGCCATGATATAAGAAGAAGAGTAGAACAAAGAAGGAGAAAACATACAAGACGCTCTAGAGCACGAAAAGAAAGGGCCATCAAAAGAGCAGGAAGAGGGAGAAAATGGTGAATCTCCAAGCCATCAAACAGAGGTTCCTGCATGCATGGAGCAAAAATTGAAGAGAAAAGCTCCAGTGGTTGTCGATCCCAAGGCTTGTTTGGAAGCGATATTAGCCAAAGCACAAAATATCCTCCATCAATCTAGGCCCCGTGTCTTGAACCCAAAAAAGTGATGACTTTCAGGGATTAGTGTCTACCATCTTGCAACAAATGAACAAAGATCAATCTACAAATGAGGAACTAAAAGCATAGGTGACAAAGCTGACAGCCTTTATACAAAAGTGGAATACATCTGAAGAATAGGCTCTAGTAGAATCACTTGCACCCGCTGATGAATCTAGTTTATGGTCTCATTTTTGGGTAGAATTTGTGAATTAGTTGCTAAAGTTATCATGAACTTTGACATTAAGTGTTGATACTTTTATGATATTTTCCTCAAACTATAGACATTGGGCTTAATCTTATTTTTGCAAACCTTTAATTATAAATGGCATGCTAAATGGACTGTCTATATTAATTTTGCATGTGGTTAATGAATGTTCCTTAAGGTGGTTATAGATATGCAATTATTATGCGTACTAATACTGCCATGCAGATTTAATTTGAGGATGCTAAACTGAGGAAGAAACCACCAGTTAGGCATGCAGCATAACGTCCAGCAAAGAAATTGTTCAAAGGTCAAAGGAGGTCGACAACAGGAGATTCCTCATGCAAACCGAATGTAATAGCCTTGTAGTGGTCATTATTGATGTTGAGCAAACATGTGTGTTGTTGCAACACTAAATCTGCGGTTGGACATGCATGTCTAACTGGATTCCATGTATGCATAACTACCACCCCACTTTCTTTGTTTTCCCTAAATCATGTCCTAGTTCATGGAGTTGACTGCCTCGTTTAGTTGGTAGTATAAATAAAGATCTAATCCTCAGTCTCAGGAGGTTGCACGATTTGATATTGTATTTTCATTCTTTAGCTCTCAGTGATACATATATATTACTCTTTTGTACTCATGATTTATAGTGAATAAAATAAAGTTCTAAGTTTGAGCATCTGAGTTTTCATTAGTCTTATAGGATACTTATCCAAGGGGGCCCACTTGGTGAGTAATTTGTCCTTTAGTTTAGTATTAGTTTAGTATTACTCTTTGTTCAGTAATTAGTTAAGAATCTAGCACCGACTGTTCCTATAGCCACTAGAATTCCATTTTGTGACTATTCCTGCAGCCAAAGCACACAGAGTAGTGTCCTATTTGTTTGCTCAGATTTTCATTTTTGTCATGCATTTCAGCTTGGTGTAATTGTTGATTGATGGTTAGCATTTATGTTATTCTTTTCTAAGCAATTTACTTTCAGCATTGTGTTTTTCCGAGTTGTAGAATGAAAATGGCTACTTTGGGTTCCTAGTGCATATATTGTGCTGACCCATTTCAAGTTCACGTCCCTAGGTTGACAAGTTAAATGCACCTTCACGATAATTGAAATAGTTATTCAGGTTAGATGTCCAATCTCTGAATCACAGCTGTAAAGGCCTAGTTGTTGAATCATTGTAGGAGGCAGACATTTTTTGAGTTGTTATCGAGGATGGTGTCAAACTAGGGAGTTCTTTGGAGTCATTGGTAGTTTTTCTTGCTGTAGTGTTTCTCTAAGTTGTTCTTAGCATACCCATCATTTAGGAAGTAATGACCCCCCTTATTCTTTACCAATTCTTTGTGTGAGTTGGCTGATAGTGAGTTGATACCGCATGCATAGAGCAAGGAGAACGGATGCTTATGGGAGATTCCTTCCTAACAATCATAATCCATTCCAGCTAGTTGAATATCAGAACCTGCCAAGAGAGGAAGAAGAAGAAGATCCACACCCCTTTGCTGATGTATTTCTTGATCTAACTAGCTCTGAAGTCTCCTCTAAAGACCAAAATCAACTTGAGAACCCCTTTGCTCTGGAACTACATCCAGCAGGCATGGGTGATGAAAATAGGAACAAACCTAATCAACCAACTTTTCCTTTCCCCCTTGCCCATCAGAATGAAGCTGACAACATCAAAAACATCCCTGCTTCAACTCTCCCCAAGTTTTATGGACTTGTCACAGAAGATCCTGATACCTTTTTATTTGAGTTTGATATGCTCTGCAAGATTTATGATTATACCACTAATTCCCATAGGTTTAAGCTATTTCCTACCACTCTTAAAGAAGTTGCATTAAGATGGTTCATGAGCCTAGGCAGAGATACTGTGGAAACTTGGGAAGACATGAAGACAAAATTCGTTAAGAAATACAAGGAGTATTGCAAGGGTAGTGACATGAGAGGAGGTGACATTTTCAGGATGTAGCAAAAGGAAGATGAGAGCCTGGAGGATTATATGCAAGGTTTTTGTTTTGCCTATAAAAATCTCCACACCATACACTCAATCAAGACTCACAAAAGTTGCTTTCCTGAGAGGAATCAATGACAGCTACACTGATGCCTTGGACCTGATGGGAGGAGGAGATATCTCCCAAGTTCCTTGGGAAGATATCAAGAAAATATGTCAGAACTACTCTAGGGTAGCTTCAAAGAAAGGGAGAGATTACCAATCTTCCATGGGTAAGTCAACTACCGGTGGAGTTTCAAGAATGGAGATTACTCATTTGCTAGCAGAATTCAAGCAAGACATTATAAACAATCTAGGTACTCAGCTAGATACACTTCAGACCAAGAAGAAGCAAGAGGAGGTAGAGGCAATGTTGGCAAAGTATTGCCCCCATTGCAGACAAAAGAATGACTGCAGATGCAAGATGGTAGCCAATATTGAAGGAAAGCAGATTGCACCTGAGTTCAAGCTAATTCAGATTGAAGAAGACCAAGTCTACTATGTTGCACAACAAAGGCCTTGGGCTCCAAGACAAGGTATGCCACCAGATTCACTCTCTTATGTTGGACCATATTTCAATTCCTATTCATATGGAAACCAATGGAAGCCCCCATATCCATCTAGCTATGGAGGATATCCACTGCAGCCTTGGAGTAACCCTCCAAATGCTTGGCCCAATCATCAAAACTCTCCACCCCAATGGCAACAACCTCAGGGGAATTGGCAGCAATTTCAAGGGCATTGGTAGCCACCTCCAAGAAATTAGCAGCAAACAAATCAATGGAGGGGAGGACAACAATGACCAACCCAAACAACCAGTTACATGCAGCCACCTTCTCAGCCCCAACAGCCTGCTATAATGTCTCCACTTGCTAATTCAAGCTCAAATGCACCTAAACCTACTTAGCTACCAGCTCAGCCCACACCCAATCCAAATAACAAACCACAATAGCAACCTACATACTCTGTTGATTCAAATCAATTCTCTGCATATGTTGTGAGTGTAAGTGACATCCACTTGCGTTCAAGAACTACTCTACCAACCCCTTCGAAACCCATTATCAATGAGCTTCTTGTGGAAGAGGAGGAGGAACCTCTGAATGATCCCATTCAGGCAAGTGCACCTAAAAATGTTGAACCAGTCCAAGTCAAGTAGACTAAACAAGAACCACCATTTCCTCAGAGATTGGAAGTTGCCAAGAAGAAGGAAGAAAAGGAGAACACAACCTTTGATATATTGGATTAGCTTAAACATATATGTGTCTAGATCCCTCTATTCCAAGCCATAAAGGATGTCCCAATCTATGGCAAGGCAATCAAGGAAGCATGCCTCAAGAAGCCAAGCAGGAATAAGAAAGATCCAACTACAGTTCATGTGGTGGGACAACTAGCTAACATCATGCTTGGAAAAGTGACTATCCCCAAGTACAATGACCTAGGGAGTCTTGTGGTAGTAGTTGTTATAAATGAGATCCAAATAAAGAATGCTTTGATTGATTTAGGGGTAGCAATCAATGTGATGAACAAAGACATCCTACAACAACTGAACATTGCAAGCATGAGATCTACTCCTACTGTCTTGTAGCTTGCTAATAGTTCTACTATTAAGCCTAATGGTATAGTGGAGGATCTTGTGGTAGTTTTAGACTCCTGGGAGTACCCAACAAACTTCACGATTCTTTCTCCTAAAGCTACACTAAGCGGGTATCCCATTATTCTCATAAGACCATGGCTAGCAATTGTAGATGCATATATTGGATGCCAGGGTAAAAGCACAAAGTTGTGTCACACTTTATAAAGGAAACGGCCAACGCTGATCCAATTTTTAAACTTGAATCACTAAAAAGTAGCATATATGTTTTGAATTTTGAAATGATGTAAACTAGTAAAATATGTATTTTTTAGTATGTTCTATGTTTGTATTTTTTAAAAAAATATAAAAAAGTATTTTAAACTAGTTTTTAATAAATTAAAACTATAATTTAGTTGTTGATAAAATGCTGAAAAACGACGTTGCATGGGACGCCAAACTTTTTATAGTAAATTTCATTTTTTTTCTTTCAAATTTTTTGTGTGTATTTATAACTAGAAATTTTAGTGCATGGATATATTTTTTTCCAATTTTGATAAATATATATTTTGAAATAAATATTAAAATGTGCGTGAATCAAAAAATAATTGTTTTCATTGGACGTCGACTTTAATATTAAATATTTATCTGAAATGGAAACAAAATTATACCATCTTAAAATAGATTCTTTTATCTAGTGCATCATCTTTTTTTTAATAAGTTTAAGTATTTTTCCTTGGCATAGTAATCAACCTAATATTTTGTGCTGAAAACCTACTTTTAGTAAAAATAAAATATAAAATTTAAATAATAATTAAACTATTAAAATGAATATATTTTTTAAAACTAAACTTACGGATCTACAAAAGGGTGTTTTTATATTTTTTAAAAAATGCTATTTACATTAGCAGGAGTTATTGAAACTTCGAGTTTTTCAAATAATTTAATATTTTTGGTAAATTGGACTCAAAGTGGTGCTCCATACATTTTTAGCCAACAATTTTAGTTGAAAAAGTTGTGGAAGCATCTAACTTAGCTAGAATGAATCTTACTAGATCATATGTTTGATCAAAATTGATTTTTAGTTAGAAATACTTAAATTGAGTTGTGTTGATAAGTTGGCTGAAAGTGTGACACAGCTTTGTACTTTTACCCACCAGTCAGGTGACATGACCGTTTTAGATGGGAAAAGCACTAAATTTTTTGTTCTTTATCCTCTTGCTTAGCCATCTCATGATGAAGATGATCCCATATGGTCACATGTTGGTGAAGAGGCCGAGGAAGTTAATTATGTGGCACAGCTTATGATGTTAGGCAGAAGCTCTTTCATGCAGCTTCAAGATGAGGATGAAGTATTGGCTAACATCATTCAGAACCATTGTGAAGTGGAGGAAGCATCATCTTCTCATTATGCTACTCCATTCAAGACACTTTTGTCTGCTCTTCCCACAGCCACTGCTCCTGCAGACGTTCTTCCTGTAAATGGACATCCTGTAGCAATAGGTATGACCCATACATTGCTTCCATATGAACTCAAGGTACCATGTATTAATGAAGCAGCTATGATAGAGTCAACTACACAAGTGTAGGTGTCAAAAGGAAAGTATATGAATGTTAACAATAAACTAAGGAACAACAATTATTATTGGCAAACTTATTAAGAACCCATCAGCATGCATTTACGTGGGATTATCATAATATGAAGGGATTGGACCCTAAACTTTGTACACATATAATTTGCATCAAAGATGATTGCACCCCAGTGAGGCAACCACAAAGAAGAATTAACCCTGCACTAAGGGAAATTGTAAAAGGGGAACTGCAGAAATTGCTAGATGCATGACTTATCTACCCCATCTCGGATAGCCAGTGGGTGTCTCCATTAGTGATTGTGCCCAAGAAAGGAGGGAAATGGTGAGTTTGTGTTGATTATAGAGAACTTAATGCTGCCACCAAGAAGGACCATTTTCCCTTACCCTTCATAGATCAAGTATTGGACACACTTGTAGGAAAGCAATATTTCTCTTTTTTAGATGGATTCAGCGGCTACAACCAGATTCAGATTACACCAGAGGACCAAGAGAAGACCACATTTACCTATCCATGGGGGACTTATGCTTACTTGATACTCCCATTTGGCTTATGCAATGCACCTGCAACTTTTTAGAGGGCAGTCATTAGCATATTTTCAGACATTTCTCATGATTGCATGGAAATTTATATGGATAACTTTACCACTTATGGTGCTAATTTTAATCAAGCATTGGAAAATCTCAAGAGAGTCCTACAAAGATGTGAAGACCAAAACTTGTCCTTAAATAGTGAAAAGTGCTTCATGATGATGCAGGAAGGTGTAGTTCTTGGCCACTACATCTCCCACAAGGGAATTCAAGTAGATCCTACAAAGATTGAGGTGATCACAAATCTGCCCACACTTGCAAAATAGAAGGATGTTAGGAGTTTCTTGGACCATGCAGGATATTATAGGCATTTCATCAAGGATTTCAGCAAAATAGCAACAACATTGTATACTCTTCTCACTAAAGATGTTGAATTCCAGTGGACTGAAGCTTGTGACAAGGCATTTTCTGACTTAAAGGTAGCTTTGGCTCATGCTCCTATACTCAAAGGACCTAATTGGGAGCTTCATTTTCACATCCATACTGATGCATCAGATTATGCCATAGGAGCAATCTTAGGACATAAAGAAGGAGCTATTGAAAATGCCATTTATTTTGTTAGCAAAAATTTGCAAGGAGTTGAATTCAATTATACAGTGACAGAAAATGAAATGTTGGTAGTGATTTATGCCCTGAACAAATTCAGGCATTACATAACAGGTTACCAAATCTTTGAGCACACTGATCATGCAGCCATTAGGTACCTCATGAATAAACCTTTGATCACAGGTAGACTGGCAAGATGGTTATTGTTGATGCAGGAGTTTGACATAACCATTGTGGATAAACCAGAGAAGGTCAATGTTGTTGCATATTTTCTTTCAAAGTTAACTACATCAAGGGATCATAGATGACTCTTTTCTTGATGAGAATCTATTCTCTATCACTGTACAAACACCTTGATATGCTGACATAGTTAATTATCTAGTCATAGGTAGAGTTCCTCCTCACTTCTCTCCAAAAGAGGGAAGGGCACTCATTGAAAAACCTTTTCCTTTTTCATAGATTGTTGGATGTTTGTTTTATACTGGACCAAACCATGTCATGAGGAGATGTGTGAGAGAAGACAAGACATATGACATTTTGCATGCATGCCACAATGAACCATGTGGAGGACATTTTGTAGTCAAGAGAACAACAATGAATATTTTGAATACAAGATATTACTAGCCAACACTCCACAAGGATGCAAGAAGGTATACAAGAAAATGTGACAAATGCCAAAGAATGGGTAGGCCAACCAATTCAGATGAGATGCCACTTTATCCACAGGTAGTAATCACTCCCTTTGACAAGTAGGGATTGGATTTTATAGGACCCATTGACCCTCCATCAAATGGTAAATCTTATATCTTGGTATGCACTGATTATGTAACAAAGTGGGTAGAAGTTAAGGCCATGAAACATGCAAGAGATAACAAAGTTGTAGAATTTCTTTATGAGGATATTTTCACATGGTATGGAGTTCCACAAGAGATAGTGACTGATCAAGGGGCTCAATTCACACCAACCCTTGTTGCAGCACTAGTTAGTGAGTACAACATAAGGCACAAAAAGTCTACTCCTTATCACCCCCATGCTAATGGCCAAGTTGAAGTGAACAACAGAGAAATTAAAACCATTCTAACCAAAACAATAGCTATCCATAAGAAAGATTGGGAAAATAGGTTACCAGAAGTTGTTTGGGCCTACAAAACTACCTGGAAAATAGCTACAGGCTTCACTCCATTTGAGTTGTTGTATGAAAAGACACCCATGATGCCCATTGAATTTGAACATAAGACTCTTAAGACTGCAGTTGATTTGGGGTTGGATATCTCTAAGGCACAAAAAGAGAGAATCATGCAGCTAAATTATTTGGATGAGATGAGAAGAACAACCCTTCATCACATAGAGGTAGTGCAGAATCAGAGAATCAAGTGGCATGAAAAATTCATCAAGGACAAGAAATTCCAACCAGGAGATTGGGCCCTACTCTATGACTCAAGATATTAGGACAATACAAGAAAATTGCAGACAAGGTGGCTAGGACTGTATGAGGTTGTTGAAGTATTTCCTAATGGTGTTATACAGCTCATTACTATTGACCCAGTCAGATTTAAGCTGCTTGTCAATGGTAATCACCTCATATTGTATTACAAGCCAACTTCCAAGGAGGAGTTCTTGCAACAATTCACTCAGCATGTAGCATCCGAGCTTCCTACAGCCGAAGGAAGTGGATCTAGTGTCCCTCCTTCTGGCTAATTAAGGTATGTACTTGTCATAATAAAGACTTCCACTTCCGTGGGAGTCCATTTCTTCACCCATCCGCCCATCCACCCATCCATTTCCACTTTTCTCTCTCTTCCATCACTTCACTCCACCTCATTCCACCTCATCTTTATTAATTGCTCAACTTACTTCTTTAAAAGGCAAGCAGTACTTTCTCCACAATCTTTGCAACGAATCCTCTACACATTCAAGTATGTGTGCATTAATTGCTATATCTTAATTGTCTTTAAGTGCATTCATTTAATTGTTGTATGCTAGTATGGATGTTCACCATAGCATGCCAATATTCCCTACCCTATCAAATCATCATTCCGCATGTGTGGATGCATGCCCAAATTTAGGTTGGGGGAGGAAAAAGATGTGAATATTTGCCCATGTGTCAGTCCATGCTAGTCTACGTCAGCAAAATTTAAATTGAGTCGATTTGAAATTTGAGTGAGAGGACGACTCGCATGTGTGAGATGACACCAACTGCTACCGCCACTTCTCTCCATTATAGCTTTCCTTTATTACTCTTTCCTTTCCATTATTGACCTTGTCATATCTCAAACTGCATTGCAAAAAAAAGATAAGTTAGTAATGGGAAATTCAGTCAACATTGGCATTGGGAAGTTACCAAGTGTTGCAGGAAGGTGAATTTGATTTTCAAATGGAATTGCAGGAAGGAAACCACAGAGTGTTTGTTTGGTCCTACAGCAAGAGATCTTACAGCAAAAGATAGAATAGGAGCAAGAGTCCCTATAGCAACAAACTGAATTGGGAGAATAATCGGTACCTCTAAAGCCAAAATTGACAGGACAGCCTAAATCCTCGCAATTAGCATTAGCGCCAAAGAAGATGTTGGTAGGAATACATAACCCCCCTAATTTTTTGATGCACAAGGTTTCCATGCATTTATGGAAAGGGATGCAAAGAAGAGAAGAGGAATGGAAGGGGGAAAAATGCAGATTGAAGAAGAAAATTCAAAAGAGAGATGAGGAAATTGAAGATAAAGATGCAGAAATTACCACCTTGAAGAAGAAGGTGGATGATATGGCAGCTTTGGTACCACATATTTTGGAATGTAGGACCCCTCCAAGGGTCTATGCTCTGCATTTGAAGGAGAAATATCTCTCTTTTAGACTAGCAAGAATTGTCTCAAGTTTGAATCCCTCTATTGACACCCCTATTGAATTTTCCAATGCTTATCAGATTGCTTCCCCTGAAATGAAGAATTTGTTGTGTGAGTTTTATTTGCATAATTATGTTGTAACTCAAGACTATCTTTGGAATCCATCGTTGTATGTTGGGGATGTCCAATTAAGGGAATTTATGTCTCGGGTGCAAAATGAGATTAGTTGGGCGCAACAATATGGGGCTTATAAGCAGATGGAATCCAATATCCCCCTATCCATTAGGGCTGAATCAAGGAATCCAAGGGATATTTTAAGGGAATGACACAAAATTCTTTTCAAAATAGCTATGGTAATAGGATTATGCCTTGGATAGAAGTCGTTTATAGTGAATATGAGGCAAAGGCAAAGGAAAAAGAGGAGACTGTGAAGAGATACCACTAACAAAGATAGAACAACTTAACTGATGATCTTAAGTAGGTTGAGCCTCATTCCATCCAGAACTATGCAGCAAATCTTAAAAGAATTGATAGATATATTCACATTGGCAAGACAAAGGGGCGATTCTGGCTTCCCCTGACTTTTCAACCACCCATCCTAATGTGGCCTATACTAAACTTCAGGTTCTACCAATATGGTATTGTTGCAGAGAAATAGAGATGGAGCAGATTGGATAGATTGGGAGGATTCTTTTGGGATCCTAATTCACACACAACGCACTCTAATGTGGGACAGTTGTCAATTGCAAATTTTAGAACATTGACCAAGCAAAAGAACAACCCTTCCCCTATTGGAGGACCAACAAGATCTTAGGTTGGGGGGAGTGATGAGTCTAGTTTATGGTCTCATTTTTGGGTAGAATTTGTGACTTATTTATTGAATTTATCATGGACTTTGACATTAAGTGTTGATACTTTTATGATAGTTTCCTCAAACTATAGACATTGGGCCTAATCTTATTTCTGCAAACCTTTAATGATAAATGGCATGTTAAATGGACTGTCAATATTAATTTTGCATGTGGTTAATGAATGTTCCTTAAGGTGGTTATAGATATGCGATTATTGTGTGTACTAACATGGCCATGTAGATTTAATTTGAGGATGTTAAACTGAGGAAGACACCACCAACTAGGCATGCACCATAACGTCTAGCAAAGGAATCATTCAAAGGTCAAAGGAGGTCGACGATAAGAGATTCCTCATGCAAACTGAATGTAACTACCTTGTAGTGGTCATTATTGATGTTGAGTAAACGTGCATGTTACTGCAACACTAAATCTGCGGTTGGACATGCATGTCTGACCGGATTCCATGCATGCATAACCGCTACCCCACTTTCTTTGTTTTCCCTAAATGGCGTCCTCCCAGTTCACGGAGTTGACTGCCTCATTTAGTTGGTAGTATAAATAAAGATTTGATGCTCCTTCTCAATAGGTTGCACGATTTTATATTGTATTTGCATTCTTCAGTTCTCAACGATATAGATATATTACTCTTTTGTACTCGTGATTTATAGTGAATAAAATAAAGTTATGAGTTCGAGCATCTAAGTTTTCATTAGTCTTAGAGGATACTTATCCAAGGGGGGCCACTTGGTGAGTAATCCATCCTTTAGTTTAGTATTAGTTTAGTATTACTCTTTGTTCAGTAATTAGTTAAGAATCTAGCAACTATTGTTCCTGCAACCACTAGAATTCCATTATGTGATTGTTCCTGCAGCCAAAGCAGACAGAGTAGTGTCCTGTTTGTTTGCTCAGATTTTCATTTTTGTCATGCATTTCAGCTTGGTGTAATTGTTGATTGATGGTTAGCATTTATGTTATTCCTTTCTAAGCAATTTACTTTCAGCATTGTGTTTTTCCTAGTTGTAGAATGAAAATGGCTACTTTGGGTTCCTAGTGCACATACTGTGCTGACCCATTTAAAGTTCGCGTCCCTAGGTTAACAAGTTAAATGCACCTTCATGATGATTGAAATAGCTATTCACGTTAGATGTCAAATCTTTGAATCACGACTGTAAAGGCCTAGTTGTTGAATCATTGTAGGAGGCAGACACCCGCCTTGCTCTATAAGGAAGAGGTGAATAAAATTGAGAGAATGAAGAATTGGACCAAGTCCACTTCAGACTAGTTCAAGAGGATAATTAATATTGGTGACAAGGGTATCAACTGTGCAGCCAGAATGTACAATGAATTCTAGGTTTTTCAAAAAGAGGTAGGAGAAGTAATGGATAACCTACCCAAAGTTGCAGAGTATTCTCAAGCTCTCTCAGGAAACATGGGAAAAGGAATTGGAGCTACCCAAAGAAGATCACTGGTTGCTCAAGGCGTGGATACTAAATTTTGAATATAGAAAAAAAGTTTTAGAGAAATCCTTGCTAGAGTTAGAGGCCAATCATGAGTGGATTATGGATCATTGGGTTGAATGCGATGAGTTTTTGAAACTAAGGACAAGATACGAGATTCCCACCCTTGAGTTAGATCAGGAGAAAATCAAATGGGAATTCCACAAGAAAGTAGAGCAAGGAGCAAGTGACACATTGTCACCAGACTTCATGGATTTTGCTGCAAGAGCCTTCACATAATCAGAACAAGTGATTAGAGCTAAGCCAAAATGTAGAAAGCATCGAGACCAAATGATGGAAGGGTTCAAGAGAGTTGCCTTCCAAATTTATAAATATCATCTCTTTGAAGAGAAGAAGCTGCTAGCTATGATCAACAAATTTGTGGAGTATGCAACATCACAAAAAGAAGCTAGAAAACCTATTATATATGATGAATATTTGCTAAAAGTAGCCAAGGGACAAAATAGACTACAAGACGAAATAGGGAAAAGACAAAAGAGTCAATTTTTATATTGTAAAATATTGGGGTTAGGTGAAACCCTAAACTAGAATGAATTTGAGCCATTCATTGTAAATGAATCTTGACCATTCATTCTTCTTTTGGAAAACTATAAATAGGGGCATCCTCTCATTTTCAAAGAGAAGATGAGTTGTTGTGTAAAGACATGTTGGTGCAAAATATAAGAAAAGAATTGAGCCAATGGTTTCTTGTGTGTTGCTCTTCATGTGTGCATGATTCTAGCTCCAAGAGTTTATTTCAGCATTGTTTATTTTATTTTAAGTTCATTTTCTGTTAGTAGTCCATGTGGTGCTTTAATGGTGGATGTATGCTATAGTGTTTGATACACTTTCAACTCATACTTTTGGCCATTTGTAAGCCTTAGAAAATTGCACTAGTTTTATGATATTGTGGGCTATCCCTGGTCAAGTAAGACTTAGTTTGGAAGTTTTTCCACTGTAGCATCCTCCATTGTTACTGTTAATCTTAGTTGCAAATTTAGGAAACTTCTATACCCTTGCCCTTTTTCTATTTCTTTTAAAATCTAAAGTTAGACACAAGTTTCCCGCATCATTGTAAAGCCAAATCTGATGACAAAAGTGAGTTTTAGCTTGTTATTCTGAAATTACAGTCACTGTACATCATTTTCAGAGCTTTGAAACTCCATGACCCAAGAAAACTCCATGCTTTGTCAACCATAAATGCCCCTTGTGATAACCAACAAACTACAACAACAACTAAGATGTTTTTTTAAGTCATTACCTAATACCTGAGAGACCTTGGGGTAATTTTCTAAAACTTGGTTATAGATCTTCACCTTTCAAGAGAGATAGGACATTCATTTTATGTCTGTGTTGAGAAGTGTAAAAACACCCATCAATTGAATTGATGCTAGAAGGAGGGAATTAGGCTAAGCTAGATCAAATTGGGTCCTTCTCCCCTCAAATATTTCACAGAGTACATAGATCCACACCAAATAAGGGAGAATTCCAAGAGCTAAAGACCCCTACTAGGGCTAGGAGAGCCAAGAAAGGGGAAGCTTCCTCATCAGCCCCACCCACTCAACCTCCATCCCCTTCATCTCCTTCCATCCCTCCATCTCCATCTTCTCCTTCACTTCAACCAACATTATCTCCATCCACTTCCCACATCCAAAGTGTTGTTATAGTAGTCACACCTCAACCACAGATTGTTGCAACACAACCATTGCCACTCCCACCTCCACTAATGGCTTGGTTGGGAAATAACCCATCTCCTCTATCCTTCAATGACTACCATGACATGCCAAAGAATCCAGAAGGCTTCTGCACCAAGTTTCACCCAAATGATCCACAAAGGACAGTAAAAGAGCATATCAAGATCTTCCAAAATGCCTTGAAGGATATGCAAATCGAACATGAAAATGTTGCTTGCAGACTCTTCCCTTACTCATTGGGATATGAAGCATTCTATTGGTACATCCATCTACCTAAAGGCTCCATCACTTCCTAGGATCTCATGAAAAACACTTTCTTGTAGAAGTTTAAAGTCCCAATCAGCCCCACAGACTTGTATTAGTAATTCATGTCAGTAAGGAGGGAATTCAATGATCCAATCAACTCATTCAATGGAAGATTTCAAAAAGTGTACATGAAGTTGCAGCCGCCTTATGTAGTTGATGATCCTTCAACAAGAGTTGTGTATTATGCTGCCTTGGACATCCTTACATCTGCCTTGGTCAAACGAATGCATCAACTACTTGCAAGATTGGTGGATGCATATGTTGAAGTAGTGAAAGCAAGCACTGATTTGGGACAGCACATTGTGGGTCCATTGCCTTGATTGGGACAAACTACCAACCTTGGACAATTCCATGGACTTACTCATGCCTTGGCACACCAAACTCCATTAATGAATCCAATCCCTCAACTGCCCATTGTGCCACATCCAGGGCCTCCTTTGAATCAAGCCCCATCAATACCAAGCTACCTACAACCTTCTAATCAACCAACCTATTTACAGCAGCCCCAAGTGCCTTCATACTTACAAATTTTTGAAGCATCAGTTGCCCAACAGGGTCCATCTGCAATGCACCCGATCTACCTCCAAAACGTAGTATCAACATAGAGCAATACAAATAAGGAGTGAATTGATGAGTTGGATGAACTAGTGAAGAAGTTTTCCACCGAAGTGACTCATCTAAGGAGCCAAAATAACTCGCTACAGGAATCTCAAAGGAGCATTAAAGCTAACTTCCAGAGAGATAACTGTGATTCTGGCCCATCTTCAGGATAAAATTATGAGAGAGGTTAGAATTATGGGAAAAACTTTGAAAGGAGGCCATCCCAAAGGTAGAATAGGACGTGGAACACTAGGCTAAACAATGGTGGGGTTCCAATTCCCCTTAATCCACTAGAACGCACAAAGAAATCGATAATCAGGGTCTATTTGGCTGAGGCAGCCCTATCCGGGTGGTGTAGAATTCATCAAACCAGCAGGCATTCTAAGCTTGAATGTCTAGAGTTTCAAATTGATGCTATCATCTTCCAAGTGGAAGTTCAGAATGTTGTTGATAGTTCAAGCTGCAAAGAAATAGTGCCATAAGAGCCTTATCACTTGGTCTTAGTCGTCAACCAAGCGCCCTTTCCTCAAAGTGATAAGAATGAGCTCGGGAAAGAGGTAGCAGACAAGACAGGTGAATCAAAAGAGGTAAGTAACGAAGGAGCCTTATCTCAAATGTTTGATTTAGTAGATAATGGGGCTAAAGATGAGGAGGAACAAAATACTGAAGAAGTTCATATGTTCTACCAACGTGCAACCCCTTACAACTTAAGAAATAGGCAAGTTTGTGGTCCCTTCATGACCTCCATACCTCCCAACAACTTTAGCACGCCTCCTGATCTGAATTCTAGTAACAATCCACCTTATCCCAAGGTGCCTACCTAGTATTTCTATAGAAGGAGGCCATCTGAACCAGTCAGAGAACAATTTTCCAATCCCACCCAAAGCAATTCCTCTAAAACAGACATGGAACAAATGGGGGAATACATAGCAAAAGAGTTAAAGAAAGTGAAGGCGAGTTTGTCGGCCTTCGAGTTGTTGCAAATACCTGCTATTAGGAATGCTTTCTTTAGATCATTGAATGGGACTACCCCATCAAAACCAACTCAAGATACAACTACAAAAAAGGTCTCATTTGACACCTATAGCAGTGAGCCAATTATTAGAGAAATATTAAGAGCAAAGCTTGATCAACCACCTAGAAAACATCAATAATCAGATAAGCAGCCAGCTAAAGAGAAAAATCAGATGTAATTAAAAGACAAAAGTAATGACAAGGATAAGGCTTAAGTAGCCCAAGTGGATGCATCTATAGGATTGTTCCAAGGAAGGTTAGAGACCCCTCCTTTTCTGCTAACAATTTGAATGTTTGGCAAAAATCTACATAACTGCCTGCTAGATTCCAGAGCATCCACCAATGTCATGCCATTTACAGTCTGTCAAGCATTAGGCATAACCCCTACCCCATCCAACAGTAAGGTAACTCAACTAGACAAGAATGAAATCAATTTGGTGGGAGAACTAAATAGAATCCCTATGTAGATTATGACTGATCCAAGGGTGCAGTAGGTCATTGATATACAAGTTGTTGATATTCTTGATACTTATGGGATTATACTTGGAAGACTTCACGTGGGCACTCGATGGATACACATCAACTGATTATTCACATGTGTGGCTGCCATGGAAGGGGTTGCCCAATCAGATTCAGATCGAGTGTGAGCCTCAGATGAGGTTTATGATAACTGAATACAACAATGCAAATGAAGTGTTGTTTGCAGAGACGGAGTTAAGAAACTACCTACTGATTGCATATGAAGTTATGGAAGAAGAGGTAGAAGAGGAAGTCTTGGTGTTGTGCCATGCTTCTCCCAATTTGACTGCTCTCCCCAATAGTACAAAAGTACTGGTTGAGTCTGATAATGAATACTTTCAGGAGGATGGTAACTTGGGCCTATTCGATGGTTTCCAAGAATTTATGCAGAAATGTGTATAAGACTAGCTCAGCCTTGGAGCTAGGATGGATTTTAAAGAATTTTTTCTACCCGGTTGGTGTAGAATACATGATGCCTCCCACTCTACATTTGAGTGTTGCTTATGCCAGACAATAGTGGATCACATCAAAAGGAAAATTACTCCAAAAGAGGTTAGGGTTAAACAACAAGATCAACACTAGCCTGAATGCAAACAACCACCTAAGGATGGGGAGATAGGCCCCCAACCTGAAAATGAATTGTGTTCAATTAGCTCCAAAGGAAAAAGTCCCTCCAAATTCTAGACATTGCGCTTCGATGGATCCAAATCCAAGCAAGGAGTGGAAGTAGGCTTCAAGCTCATAGTCCTACGAGTAAGACATACTTTGTTGCCCATAGATTACAATTCTATTGCACTGATAATGTAGCAAAATACAAGGCTTTAGTTCATAGGCTGCTCTTGGCTTTAAGAAAAAGAGTCAAAATGTTGCAAGTATTTGGGGACTCAGAATTAGTTGTTAAACAATTTAGAAAGTTGTACTCATTCCATGATAGGAGGTTAGAAAACTATAGGCATAGGGTATGGGATCCCATAGAAGGGTTGGATGCATTTAACATTTAGTTAATTCCCCATAGCAAAAATCAAACCGCCAATGCATTAGCCCAAGCGGGCAGCACCCTACAACCTTTATCCCTGACTGGCCTCAAGAAGTTCACTGTGGAACTTACCCCTACCTCGTTAGTGCTTGATAATGTAACAAAATTCCAAGTGTTTGAAGATGACAAGCATATCCTTGATTTCATCACCAGTTCAATCAGATGTGTTTGCCTCCCAAATCATAGATGAAGTGGAACTCGAAGAAGTCGAGCTTGACATAGAAGTGGTGATTAATTTGAAAAACAACATAATACCTAGGGGTATGGTCCAGTTAGAAAGGATATTTTACCTAGACCACATAAGGGATCAGGATCACCAAACCAAGAAGGATTCCATAGACAACCAATATGATGCGCATAATTTATGTACCGTGTAAGATATCGAGAATGCGTTTATTGGCAAGGTCTGCACCCCATAAGAAGAGAAAGGAATCGTTGATTCCGTGCACACTTACCATGATGTGATTTCCTGGGGGTATGAAGATCTCAAAACATATGACACGTCAATAATCACTCATACAATTCCCCCCAAGCCGAATGTGAGACCCTTCAAGCAGTGACAACGTCCAATCAATGCGCTGCTCAAGCCCATCATCTTCAAGGAAGTACAAAATTTGCTTTCAACCTGAATCATATTCCCTATGTGGCACTCCACTTGGGTGGCTAATTTGGTTCTCATCAGGAAAAAAAATGAATAAATTAGGTTGTGCATGGATTTTAGGAACTTGAATAGAGCTTCTAAGAAGGATAATTATCTGGTGCCTTCACTAGATGAAGTGCTGCAAATAGTCAATGGTTTACAGATGATGTCATTTCTTAACACTTACTCAGGGTACAATCAAGTGATGGTGTAGTACGAAGATAGGCACAAGATGACTTTCACCACAAAATGGGGAACGTTTGCATACAAGAGAATGCCATTTGGTTTGATCAATGTTGGTGCGAAATTTTAGCATACCATGGATATAACCTTAAGGACCTCATTATAAAATGCATCATCATCTACATGGATGACTTCACATTGTTCTCAAAGAAAAGAGGGGACCACATCCCCGACTTATGCAAGGTGTTTCAAAAATGTAGAGAATTCAATGTCTCGTTGAACCCAAAGAAATGTATCTTCCAGGTGACAAAAGGAAAATCGTTGGGACACGTGATTTAAAAGAAGGGAGTATCCATAGATCCAGAGCACATCTAGGCCATCTAGAAAATTCAGCCTCTTGGCAACAAGAAGGAAATGAAATCCTTTTTTCAGAAAGAATAACTTTGTTAGGAATTTCATCACAGGGTTTACAAAAATAGTGAAGCCTCTGAACGCAATGCTCAAACAAGATGCTAAAGTAGAATGGATGCCAGAGGCCAAGCAGGCTTTTACAAAAATTAAGAGGGCCATCTCAGATGCCCCTGTGTTGGTCAGCCCTGATTATTCTAAGTCATTCTACATCTATTTGTTTGCTTCAAACCACTCATGTGCCAACATGTTAACATAAACAGATGATGAACGAAATGAGCATCCCATTGCCTTCATGAGTGCCCCGCTCAAGGATGTTGAGTTGTGTTATCACAATGTTGAGAAGTAGGCATATGCTCTAGTTAGGGGAGTCAAGAAATTCAAACATTATATTTTGAGGAACAAAGTGTTCACCATTTGTCCCAAATCCTGTTGTTAAGGTATTATTGATGCAAAATGAACCAGGGGAAAGGTGGGAAAAATGGGTTATGTTGTTGCAAGAATATGACATGGAGATCCAACCAATGAAGCTGGTTAGAGGACAAGCTCTCACACGCATGATTTTAGAGACCGAGCCAGAGCTCATCGTTCAATAGTACCACCTAGAGGATGTTTCCCCTGATGAATGGTACAATGACATAGTGTATTACGTATTGAATAACAAGTGTCCATCATGGTTACAAGGAGTCCAAAAATGAGCCTTGAGTATGAAAATTAATAGCAATATGTTAAAAGGAGCCAAATTATATAAGAAGAATCACGAGGGAATTTACCTCAAGTACCTGGGGAAAGGAGAAGCAACAAAAGTGCTAAAGGAATTCCACAACAAGTTTGGAATGAGCCATGGATTGGGACCTTCAATAGCCCAACAGATTCTATGAGCTAGATACTATTGGCTAACTCTATTCAAAGATGCTCACCATCATGTCAGATCTTGCCATGTCTACTAGACTACTACCACTAGGGAGAGGTATGCTACTATTCTGCTACAGCCAGTTGCTAAGGGAAGGCCTTTTGCTCAATGGGGGACTCGACTTCATTGGTCTGGTAAACCCACCATCCTCTATAGGCCACAAGTAAATTATGACCGTGACTGTACTAGATGGTCAGAAGCAATTTCATGAACACAATGCACAACTAAGGTGTAACTAATTTTCTTGAAATTTTTATTATAAATCGCTTCGGCTACCCATTTGCATTAGTCTGTGACAATGGTCTTGCATTTGCCTCATTTAAGTTTGCAAGTTGGGCCTTTGATTATGGGATTGTGCTCAAGTTTTCATCAAACTACTATCCCCAAGGGAATGGATTAGCTGAATTCACAAACAAAAACATGTTGACTATTATACACAAGTTGCTAGACAAAAACCTGAAGGACTAGCATACCCAGTTGCATTTTTCTCTATGGTTAGATTGCACCCAACACAAAGCAACCTTGGGAACTTCTCCATACCATCTCGTTTATGGCCTAGAACCTATTTCCCTAATCTACCTCAAGATCCCTATGTTGCAATTCATCAACACCAATTATGGGGAGGGGGAACACCTTAAGGCCCATCTAGCTGAGCTCCTTCACTTAGAAGTACGTAATGAAGCAGTTGAATTTTTTTCCAAACATCAAGGTGTATTCAAAAGGTGGTTTGAACGTAGAGCCAAAGTTAAGGCCTTTAGGATTGTTAACTTGGTCCTATGCTAGGACAAGGCCCATGAGAAGAAAGTGGGACATGACAAATTTGACAAGCTTTGGCTTGGCCCCTTTCAGATTTTTGAAATTGTAGGTGATAATGCCTTTCGCCTAAAGACACTCACTGGAGAGGATGTTTCATTGCCAATCAACAGACAATATCTTAAGCATTATTTTATTTCTTGAGTTGTTTAAGCTCACCCTTGTATATAGTTAGAGTAGGTCTTTTGCTTTTTGTTTTTCTTTTGCTTCACTTTCGCTTGATTTCTCGACCCTTATTTTTGTTGAGGGTGTTGTTTGGTCTTGATGCGGTGGTTGTGCTCAACCTACACAAAGGGCCCACTCTATTGTGCGTTCCCTTTTTGTTCCATGGACAAGTCTTCATGAGTTACCAAGAGTTTTTGTTTGCCTCTGTGAATCAGGTCTCTTCACCTGAACTTCGGCTTGACTCAAGATATAACCCTTATTTGAATCCTCTCACATTTATCTCAGAGTTCACATAACACACACTTTAAATACTCTTGATGAGCTATATGATAGTCACCATGAAGCCTTGGCAAGTGAAAAATCTTAAAATTTGCTCCAATGACCATTGCAGTCTCCAAACCTGTTATAAGCTTCATTGCTTATACAATTGAGAAAAAGAGTATCAAAAGAAAAGTGTAAGAGAAAATAAAAGAGGAAATATTGAAAAACAAGCAATTGTGTGGGTGCACGAGCAACTCTATCAGGGCTATGGATTCCCAACTGGCAATAGAGTAATGTTCATAGGGATTACAACAACTCCATCGGGGCTATGGACACCTGACTAGCAGCGGAGCAATGTCTAGGTTACTTTTGGAGCTAGATTACTTACATAGCTTGCCCTGGTTGATTGGTCACTGTCCTTTATAGTTTCTAAAGGAAGGGAATGAACTCACTACACACATGTTTCTGAGATATTCTATAATCTAATTCAGTTAAGGATTATATTCTCTTTAAAGTCATGAGTTCGTTGATGTTACTTGCTTCTGGTCTATGAAACCAGAGATTTTGGGTTTCGGTTGAATCCTTATCCTTGGAACGCTCGGGAGCATTCTCCCAACAGAGTCGACATTTGTTGTGCCTATTGCACACACACCTCATTTAGACCGGGGACCCCCTCTTTTCCTTTTCGCCTTCACCGGTTCAGTTTACCTTTGCCTCATTTTGTGTGCCCCTATTTTTTAGCCTAAGTTGCTCATGAGCCATAAAATTTCCAAATACCTCTTGGCCAAAGTCACTTATCCAAGTTTCACCAAGTTTTGAGCATTTACGGAAAGTCCAATGTGAGCTTTTGTCCATCGAAAGTCGTCTCATCCATTGCCATCTACGGATCCATGGCTGCGAGTCTCCCTAAGTGGATTGTCATCTGTGTTCTATTATTCTTTGTGGCCCTCACCTCATGACCGCCCACAACATGGCTCCCACACTTAAACTTTTTTGCATGACTTTCAACGTGACGTCTTCATCGGTGCGGGTTTACGCACAACCACCTACCTGTCTACGCATTGTACCTGCACTTAATGCCATCATTAACAGCGGTTCAATCTATAAATAGTCCACTGATGAGCTGTCATTTTCATCCCAAAATTTCAAAAGCCAAAGCTACCCCTGCGCGCGCTGAAATGATCCAGAGACTCCTACGAATGATCATTGCCTCCTGCATGTTTTCAGGTATGAATTTTTCTCACCCTTCTTTTAGGACTTACATTGCTTAGGGTTTTAGGATTAAGGGTTTCAATCTAATTGAATTCAAATCTCATGCACAAGAGACTAAAACCCTACCCTCTATAAAACATAAATCTAAGGGCTAAAATTCATGGCCTCTCGTGCGGGAGACACCCTCATCTTGGTCAGCATGATTAAGCAAACCCGCCCTACTAATGCCCCATATGACAAAACTTAGCAAAAATCTACCTGTGCAAGTCTGCCCCATTTAGGATATACCCTAGCAATTAGGTCACGATGACTTCTCGCTTTCTCAGTTTCACTCCACTGAAAGGCACAAGTAAAACCAAAATTGTGAGTTCTAAATGATTTTAGGGGTCCCTTTGGTCAAAGGGTTGTTGTCGGAGCTCTGCCCTTGTTTCGTCGTCCTAACGGCTGAGCCAACATGAATCCTCACCCAACAGACCGCACATCCAACACCGCCACGAACACACAAAACTAAGCACCCCCATCAAACTTGGCTAAATCTTAGGGCAGCACAGCAATGACCTTGTAGGTTCTCACATGTGGGCCACTACCCCTCCATCGCCATCTCTTTAAGGCGGGACCTTCTCAGTTCCCTGCCTAGCCCCATCAGCATCCTCACGTATGAACTAAAAAAAAAAGCTTTGAAGGCACTCAACAAAATGCTATGGTGGGTTCGCTCATGTGGGTCATCGTCAGTGTAAGTCTGCTTCGCTCCCGCAATTGATTAATGACAAAATTAGCACGACTTACTGCCATGAAAGTCCCATAGTCATTGCTCCTGAGGGCACAACTTTAAATATAAATGACGAAAAATTTAAGACCAACTACCCTCTATAGATCCATCATTGCGGGTCACCCCTTGCGGGAGGTCGTTGTGCCTCAGTTGTTGCTCAAATGACGAAGCCTCACTGCCCCCTGACTTGCAGGCCCCGCACCAATCAATGGACATCACTCTCAGTAATGAAGTAATCAATCAATAGAAACACAAGTTAGGAGGTCTCAACAAGTCCACCCATGCGGACCGTCATCTATGGGACGACGACTATCCCAAGTTGCTAACTAACAGCGATGACCCTGCGACGCCCCGCTCCATGTCTTTTGCACACCCAACCCCCACACTACATGCAATGATCAAACCTTTGAGCCAAAACAACCAAGCCTTCAAGGAAAAAACCAAACACATGTCGATGAACTTTGATTAGTATTAACAAAGTAAAGAAGGCTTGTGGGTTCCGCAATGCGGAACTTTGCTTGCGGAATGTCGTTCATCCAAAGTTGTTCCTTATGAAAAAATAAAACTAGCCTTCCACATCATAGCTTTCACGCTTTGATCCTTCACAAGGGCATTAAGGATTGATGCCCTGCATGCAATGATTAGACCTTTGAGCCAAAACAATCAAGTCTTCAAGCAAAAAACCAAACACATGTCTATGAACTTTGATTAGTGTTAACAAAGTAAAGAAGGCTTGCGGGTTCGACAATGCGGAACTCCGGTTGTGGAATGTTGTTCATCCAAAGTCATTCCTTACGAAAAAACAAAACCAACTTTCCACATCACAACTTTCATGATTTGATCCTTCACAACGACATTAAGGATTGATTCAATGAATGGGACTAATCCTAGGTGCCTCCATTAGGAATTTACACATGTGCTTAATGACTCTTCCTTAAATTCACTCGACAATCAAGACATGCAAAAGTTTACCATCAGGTGGCCGCTTGTAGAAGTTTGCTTCCCTAATACCATCCCTTAAGGGCTTTCATCCTAGCAGCTTCCGCAAGGTGGACTCCCACACGGCCAGACCCACATTTGTGCAAATTGCCCAAGCAAGCTTCAAATGATAAAATATGATGAATGTTATGATCTTTCAAGGGTATATGGATGTGTTTAATGATGTATATGCATGATTTGACTAACACTTGCCCTCCTAATCTATCAAAACACTTACTGCACCTTTCGTGTGCAAAATTTATGGAACCTGCTAAGGGACCAGTGAACAAGTCAATTGGGAAAGTTGACAAAGGAAAGAGACCAGCCAAAACCCCTAGAGGAAAAGAGGAGAAAGAACAAATGAAGTGCAAGTTTTACGGGGTCAAGTGCACCTCAAAAATCACCTCCAACTGGGACAAATTCACAGATACCGACTTAGGGAATGTCAGCATAGATGAGTTCAGGCAAAGGGTTATGGTTAACCCCACAATAGAGGAAGCCTTAAGAATCAAGAAAGCGGGCTCACAAAGGCAATTGGATTTCCTCCCACTCTTGTTGCTCCAGAATTAGTAATGGCTTGCCAAGAATGCTTTCACCCACATAACAAAAGAATAGTCATTGAGGATGGAGGAGTACTAGAAGACCTATCTCCCCAATCTATTGGAAAAACGTTTGGAAT